>JBBCBC010000021.1:1579354-1842166 GCA_037126765.1 Stenogyne calaminthoides | reverse complement strand
CATGCTAAAAAAAGTGTAATTCAAAAAAGTACTGCAATTTTTTTTTTTTAATTGGTTATGCTTATAACCCTAGTTTTTGTGGTAAGTATGTGAAGCTAGGCTAGTGTAGCATATGGCTTGGTGTTGAATATCCCATAAAAGATGAAAAATAGTGGAAGCGTCAAATAAATTTTAAATTTGTATTTGTCGAAACATGGAAATTTGTCTAACTCTCTAGTTGGTAGTGCGCTAATATACTAATTTACTCAGGTCTCTGTGTTTTTCATAATTAATTCCTAAACGACCAGATATGGCGTAGTATTGATGTCAACTCTGCTGCATTTGGCAGTACAAAGTGAAATCGATGATCCTGCATTGGGATCAGCATGAACTCCTCAGATATCTCTGGAACCTTTGACATCATTTACCAAGTGACTTTGGTAATTGATTTATGAACTAAAAAATTTTTAAATTTTTTCTTCAAAACATCTGTTTTTCCTGAATAATTAGATTTATCATTTGGTAAGCTTCCAGCTTATGATCATCGATCAGATATAGTTATTGTATATATTAGCTGAGAAAAAAGCCTCCAGTTTGTGTTGGTCACAAATGTGTGGTACTTTCAAAGATTACCATCACCCAATCAATGCTAACCTTTTAGAAAAATTCACACATACAGAACTTTGTCCGGCTTTTCTTAACAAGGCCTCGTTCATTCTATTGACTTTATCTTGTGATTTAGCAGCACTTTCTTTGAGAAAATTCACAAAGGTCTTACCGAACAATCAGATGCTTGTTAATGAAGATGGTCCCTCTCAGGCCATACTTTTTAGCCCCCCAAAAGGCGATTCATTGGATAAGTTTCTGGTGGAAGTCAAGGAAAGTGGGTTGCATTTCACCATAACCGAGACATACGATTCTGAAATTTGGAGAAATGGGCAAAGTATTGCAGTGATCATTTGTGGACCAATTATGAGTCAGATCACTGCTACCTTTATTGATCACCATTAGTCGGTAAAATCTTTGTCTTTTCTTGTCTGTTATTTTTTGATCAAACCATCCATCTTTGTGAAAGTTAGGACACAGAAAAAGCATTATTTATAGTAGCTTCTTATTGAATCATAGAAATTTGGTGCTTATTAGTTAATACTGGAGGTTGTTAGTAATGGTATGGTATCATCTGCTTTTTGAATTGTTAATAAACAACATTAAAGTTATTCTTGGATATGGTTCTTTAATTTAGGCATGGGAAATTGGGAAGCTTTCTTTTCATTATTTTTGTTTACTTGCATAAAATACACCTGTGAGTGCAGGACTTTTTGACATTCAAAAAGATTCCCCCCATTATCATTATGAAAAGATAACATTTTTTGTGATTCTGCTAAAGATAATATATGCGGTAAAAAGATAGTAGTGTGATTCCCTTGGATCCAAGTTTTATTCGTTTCCTTTTCTCTTCTTTATTCTGCCATCGTATATGGTATTTGCAATTGCTTGTGTACTTTTTGGTTTTTTAGAGAACGTTTTCTTGGGAGAACCCGAAATGTCATTTTGGCATGGGTGCGACGTGAATGCTACACTTGATGTACATTTATGTGTAAAATCAACTTCAATTACTATTTCATTTTTTTATGTAAACTTTTTTGTTAAATTCAGAAGGACCATTTCAACTGCAAATTATAATTTTTAGGCTCATTTGGTTAATAAAATTGATCTGCCATTATACAATAATAATATAAGTACATCAGAATCATCTAAACTAACGCTTTCCTAATTGCTAATATAATAATTTGGGGAAAATATAAGAGTATACATATAATAATTACTAATATAATAATAATTTGGGGTAAAAATTGATATTGAATTGATATTTTTGATGTATCAATCATCATATACCCCACTCTCCACCCAAAAGAAAAACAAAAAAAAAAGATTGGCCTTTTAACAGTTTTGTTCACCGCGATGACGTTCTCAAGGTGTATTATGTTTTTTTTATCGACAAATAGTTGTTGAAATACTGGCAGCCAGCTTATTTCCAGCGGAATTCGTAATTAGCGCCCATTTCATCTTTCGATTCGTTAAAAAAATCGAATCTTAAGTCTTTCTCATTGAGGGCCCGCAGAATGTAGGTGTGGGTAAGGCAGCGCAGTTATGTTATTTCTTCTTTTTATTGGCGAAATTACGATACAATGCTCATTGTCTCTATTAAAACTTCAAATTGCTAATAATAATATTTGACATTTCATATCTTTGAAAAAAAATTCAATACATACTTTATATTAATAAAGTTATTGAATATCACTTCGAATAAATGCATCGACTATGACATAAGAATATACAAGTGAAATGTGTTTTATGTTTTTTTTCTTTTTGTGTGCCATCCTGGCAAGATTCTAATCCACATCAACCGATTTCTTTTTATTTTTGTATATTTACAATTGAAAGATTAGATTCAAACTTTGATTTTGTAAAACTTCCAATCACAAAAAGAATTCT
Source organism: Stenogyne calaminthoides (assembly GCA_037126765.1). Lineage (NCBI taxonomy): Eukaryota > Viridiplantae > Streptophyta > Magnoliopsida > Lamiales > Lamiaceae > Stenogyne > Stenogyne calaminthoides. Next base: position 1,839,691 of record JBBCBC010000021.1, on the reverse strand, counting down.
ATGTATTCTGATATATATTAGTATTCTGTACAACTTCCTAACAATTGTAGGTCGAAAATATTTTTCGTTGGACAATGACTTGCAATTTTCCATCAAGTTTGTTTTAAGTATATAGTTTTCTGCATTTAATCAATGATACATTATAATTAATTCAGAAAATATGAAGCCACCACTTTGTAAAATAGGCATGTCTCCGTACTTGAGATTTGTATTATACTTTATATAATTATAATATTATGAGAAAATCCCCATTCTTAATAGTGTATTATATTTTTTAAAAAAAAAAAATGCGAAATGATTTCTAGAAAGTAACTAGAAATTAATCATAGTCCACTTGTCAAGACTAAGCCAAATTCTAATTATCGACTTCAACTTTTCATTCGTATTATGTTATATAATTAAGTCAAAATAAAGACAAGCTTTTAGTAGTAAAAATTGATTATCTTCATCTATGCAATGATTATTACACGAAATTAAGAAAGGGATTGCCGTTCCACCATTAAGCACTTATTGGTTGAAGCACAACGGCTCAAAATTAATTACCTAAAGATGAATGAGATAAACGATAAAAGATGCAGAGTTATTGGCAGACAAACTTACCTAACTGCTTGTACATATAAATTTACCTTAAACTTTACACTTTTGGGGTCCTCCAACTGGCCTAGTGATTTTAATAGAATCGTTGCAATCATGCTATTAACCATTTAACCTCATAAAAGGTAAAATAAAACTAAAATATTCCCCTCATGGTCCCGGGCAGCTTATCACTGGATGTTTTCTTTGATAGACTAATAATTTAAGATAAAATTGGTATAAAGCGATTTCGTATGTAAGGCAAGGATCTGAATAAGTATAAATTGTCGTATTTTTATTTTAAATATTAAAATTAATCTTCTTCGAATCTGATGAGATAAATCTCCTTGTGAATGTATCTTTTAATTTATTTATTTTGCAATTTATATTTTTTGTTTGGTTGGGTGGGTAGAATGCAGTGTTTCTACCCCAGTTATTGTTGGGTTGAATTATACGAGATTGAGATGCTGCTAATGAAGTTGGATATAAAAAAAGTGTAATTATGCCTCTTGATTTGAATGTATAAATTACATCGCTTAATTTAATTTTATCTAACAAAATAAGTTAAAGATTTGATAACTCAACTGATTGAAATACTATTATAAATGCTTTGATACCGTATTTATCTTTACCGTTTAATTTTCAAGTTATTACATAAAGAAAAAAAATTACTTATTGCTTATTTCAAACAAGTCTTGATTCGTGTCATAAAAAAAAAATCACTAGTACTGTGCACCTATATTCTAAACTAAACTAAGCTAAATTTTTCATACGAATAAATAATTTTTATTATCACATACAAATTTTCATTTAAATGTTACATTAGCCTCCTTCGGGGTTGTTTTTCTCTAGTAAAGCCTTTTTCAAATGAATTCAAACAAAAATCTATTCAATTCCCACAGTACAAATGTACTACTAATGAAACCAAATATACGATCATTAATGCCACACTAATGTTTGGGCATGGTAGCACCAATTTTTGGTGCTGAGTCCCCCTATCGCCAAATCTGCCAACCACCCATCTGCCAAAATAGCCTCTTGAACCGACCCTGACCCTGAATCTATACCGACCCGGTCCCCAGATCCTGAGCCAGTTCCATCTACGTTACCATCATCATCTGATTTGAATGATTTTTTGGCTGAAAAACACAAAAATAGGAACAAAGATTTTCACTTACTGTAAGAATTCAGATAATCCAAATGTAGGCTTGGTTCAACATCTAAAACTGCATATGTATAATTTAAAGTTTGGGCAAATATATTTTGTGTCCTTTAATTTGTTATAATTTTGAAATTAATTTACAATGTATACAAAAATTCAACATTTCATGTATTTACCGGCTGGAAGTAACTCATTCAGGAATAAGTGAAAGTGTATCATTAATTTTTCAATTTTATTTAAAATTAAGGTGTAAGGTATTAACGTGAAAAAAGTGAACCATTCATACCATTTTTTAAATAAAAGAACACAATTTTACTTAGAGTAAGTCATAATCAATTAAAAAAAATTTGAATTTTCTTCAAACTCAAAATCCCTAAATCCCAAAATACTGATTAGAGGACTAAAATATTAATTTTTTGTAAACCAAACTAATTTTAACGTCAAAATACTTGTGCACAAAAATAAAAAATTATCAAGTTAAAAAAAAAAAATCATATTTACCCTTAAAATTAACATAACATGCAACGAAGTTGTACGGGACAAATAAAGAGTTGTACCTAGGTGACGACGGACAGAAAGGTGATGACGTAATCAGCGGCGAACAGTGAACGTGCTAGTCGAATCATCATACGCGCAGCTATAAGACTTCGGACACGCGCTCTTGAACACCTGCGAGTACGCCGCCGACAAGTCCGGCGACCCGGCGACCCGTAATCCTTACAACAGTACTCCGGCGTGTTGAACGCGTCGCACGCGCCGCCGCCTTCTGTCGGGCTCCGTCGGGAACTTCTGATTCAAATCCTCCAAGCAACCCGTGGACGCTTTTGGCCCGACCGCCGCTGGCCTCGACTAGCGTGGGCAAATTGTAACCGTCACGGGCTGACGTTATAAAAAGTCCAACGAGCCCGACCCGAGTGTGAACTCGGCGAGAAGAAGAACGGCAGTGGCGACCGCCGTTGCATTCCAATTGGCCTGAGCCGCAGTCGCCAGTGGGGCAGGAGCCGTGACCCGGAGGAGTCAAGTTGCAGCCGGTTCGGCCCCAGAAACGACCGGACCAGCCGGTTGGAGCTTGGAAGCGCGTGAGCCGCCTTTTGAGGAAACTCGAATCCAGTGCTGTCGAGTGTAGGGCTACCTAAAAGATTGCTGGCCAAATTGTCTGTGAACACTTGTTTACAAATGTGAATTTTGCACCACTACTCCTGAAAATAGATCAGTAGTCATTCTGCGGTGATCATAAATCATAATAGAATCCATATCTGCAGTCATTGGGTGCAAATATACACTCAATTTAGTTGATAACATTAGTACACAAATTTAGTAATAGTGCAGAATATTGATTGAATGAGTTACCTTTGGATTGGAAATAGTGAAGGAGCAGAGTAATGAAAGCATAAGTAGGATGAACCGATGAATGATTTTTACTTTTAACTGTGAAACAGTAGTATTAAATTATTAGCCAAGAGTTGCCGCTGCTCATAGGGAGGAGGGGTAGAATGAGGGTAATGGATAATTGGGGGAAAGGCGACGGCGGCAGGGTCTGATTAATGTGCGATGAATGGAGACAAGTGTGGAGGTGGACAAGTGGAGTGGGTGGAGGAGGAGTCCTAATCATCCTGGATATATCTCTCTTTTATATATACATACATATTGTATTCACATTGTCCTTTTTTGTAACATAAATATCAGTATACTATTGGGCTTTACTTTACATAATTTATTGTTTTGGAAAGAATTAACCATCATTAATTTACACAAAGATATGGGTGTGGTCAATAAGTATAAATCTAGTCTTGTTGTGAGGCTATGAAAAATGCGTTTAGGGCCGTCTCTTGATTTGTTATAGTAAAAGAAACCGAGTTGTTTCTATTTGAACTTTCTGATTATTAATATAGAAAATAATTAAATGTTTTAATATATCTAAGTGTATCTTTCGATATATGAAATTCTTTGATTTTAAAATATATTATGAATATGCGATCTTGGCAGATAAATGTATACTGGGAATTTAGAAAAAAAATATCAATAGTCTTAAATACATTAATCGTATTAGAATATCGTGAACAAAATTTCTATAAACGAGGATCCTGAAGATGAGGCACAAAATCAACACAAGATTGTATAGAATTTCTTTTATGTACATAATATATTCCATGTATATTTTTTAGCTTGTAAAGTAATTTTTAGAATATTTTAGTATAATTCAGTTTCCAATATTTTAGAGCTCTCATTGTATATAATAATAATATTTTAAAAAATAGATAAAAATAATAATAATATTTTAAAAAAATAAATTTATCATGCGTTCGAATTCACCCAATTTTTCTCTCTCATATTTGAATGAAATTAGTTCACCACGATATTGTCCTCGCTACGTATCTTGCTTGTTAAATCCGTAATAAAAGCTGAGACAAAAACATATAGGCGCAGTTACGTCTTATAAGCTTGGATTTATTTAAAGTATCAGCATTACATCTGAAAACTCTCACTTTTATGTTTAAACTATCATTGTTATAAGACAAAAAAGCAATCCTTTTTTGAAAATGCTTTATATTTTTAAGCGGTGAAAGTTTGTCTTTATGCTGATGATAATTCTATATGTGATGATAAGGTTAAATATTGAACACTGATTCAGCATGTAGTCTTCTTTTTGATACGATGCGGTAAAGTGATAAAACAGTCAATTTATTAAAAATATCAATTAAAATTAGTCTGGTAAAAAAACTGTTAGAAAATTATCATCAGCTTTTTTTATCAGAAATAAAAAATTTATTAAATGAGCGTACAAGTTCTTTAATCTATCAAATTACGATAATGTGAAAACTCATATTGCCTCACCATTACAAAAATCAACAAAATTAATTTAAACTCCGCGACATGAGTTTTTGGCATCAGCAAGAAATTAGAGAGTACGGAATTTGGTTATTACTAATGGATTTAGTACATTTATAGTTAAGTTACGAGTTTATATAGCATTTACGTGATTGTGTAAAACAGTTCATATCTTATATTCTTATTACTTTAAAAATTAGGTCATCCTATGCTCCAAGCAAAGGTAGCGTTGAAATTTGGAAAGAAAAAAAAAAAATGCAAAAACTCGTATAGCATAGTCATAAGATTATAGAATCCTGGCAATTATATTTCAAAGATAACATGATTTAAATATTAAAAATGAAATTATAATCTTATACATAAAATTGTCACACAAAAATTCTCTTTAAAAATATCAGGTTGATGAGTAAGTACATAAATTGACATGATTTTCTTTTTTCATAGATAAGTTCGCCTCACATAAATTGTAGTATTAGGCAGTTTGTTTTCTTCATAATAATAATGTTTATCTAATATTTGTCTTTAATTTAAATAACGACGTCGAGTTCTAAATTATAAAAGATAGCATTTAATAAAATCTGGACTTGTCAAATTACATTTTTATCTCTGGATGTTTGAAAATATCAAAGATAAATAGATAACAATGTAAAAAAGTCATTGGACGCATCAGGAAGTAAAAAACAGTTACACCACCATTTTTGTGCATTGAAAATGGTGGATACTAACGATAGTGATATTTTCTTTTAATGGTCTCACCTAAATCTTGTCTTCTAAAAGTAAAACAAGATACTTGGTCCTAATTAAATGTAATTTCTTAGCATGCATAGGTTGATTTTAATTAAAAGTCTTTAGCAGATGAGATATGAATTCTTTCCCTGAACAATATTAATACTTTTTTTTAGCATACACATTTCATGGAAAAAAAAAAAAAACATGCTTGATTCAAAATTAGTGGATCAAAATTATAAATATTATGAAAGGTAAAATATAGATGGTATAATTCTGCACATCTAAACACATCTTTTTTATTTTTAACAACAGAGGACTTTGCACAGGCCAGAACTAGTCAAAAAGAAACAAACGTTTCAAACCAAATAAATTAATGGACTTGAAATGGGAAAAGGAAAAATGTGTTAACCATCACAATTCAAGTTAAAAATAACGGATCGACAATAAAATTAATATCCACAATGATAGTCTCATATCTTCCTCTTTGATCAACAAAAACAATTTCAAATCTCTTTCCAGATTTGTCGTATTTATCATGGATCCAGAAATCCCTCACAAATTGCATGAACATAAACAAATAAAGAATAAAATGAACAAGGAAAAAAGAAAAAACACCCAGAAGACAGAACACAGGAAAAAAAACCAGAACAGAACAGGGGAAAAAACACGATTGTGTGCAAAATATTATCACATTAAAAGAAAAATTCATGGAGAAGAGGTTCTATACCCGGTGATCGGTGAACATCTTTGACAACAATACTTAATTGACTTTTCTTTTTACTTTTAATTGTCTCGGCTAAATTATGAGGTGGAAGGGATAAAAGTTGATGTTCCTAAACTTTTTTCATTCTACATTGTTTTCAGATAATTAACAATTATGTCATATCTTAATTAAATTAAATGACTTTGCGTGGAGACCGGCTTGTAAGATGAAGGCGTCATATATGGAGTTAAATGCCAGTTTTAAGATAAAATTTAAATATAAATTGTATGTATACGTTAGATTGGGCTCCAATTATACTCGCCGAAAATAGAGGAGAGGCATTTGTTCTAAATTAATTAAATGCCAAAATTTATGAATGATAAATTTTGGTCCACTGCAAAAACATTCCTTTCTGTGAAACCAAATTTACGTAATTCTAAAAGTCTTTTATAAAGATGGGCTTGTTTTATAATCTAATTCCAATTATACTTACTTGACAGAAAGAAAGGAGAAAAAGTTCAGTATATGCACAGGCCTCTTTGTAATGTTTTTACATTTATATATATAATAATAATTGGGCAAGTTATGATGTAACATTTAGACGCATCAATTGTTGTAATCAATATAATTTTGTTTTAATCCTAATATTTTTCAACCAAACATTTTATTTCTTTTTTCCGGGAAGCATCTTGTATTATCTAAAAATTTATTTTTTTATTGAGCAACACTTTTTATTTATGTGAAGTGATACTCTTCAAAAAAAAATTGTCCTATGACCCATAAAAATGAAATAAAATTGAGTAAAATCCAACAAATTGCAGTACAACTAGTTGGCATAAACACGATTTATGACCCATAATTTTGATTTTGTGGTATTTCAATTTGGATAGAAAAAAAAAATTATTAGAATTAAAATTTGTGTGGGTTTTGTCAATTGAAACCTAAATATGAAAAAAAAAATTGAGTGTCATTAAACACACTCCAAAATCCTCAAAACACACCCCAATAAAATTTAAAATTAAATTATATTACTAAACACATCCCATTTCTTTTCTATTATATCCTTTTTCTATTAAAAATTGAAAAATAACTTACTTTCCTACCTTTATTTTTCTCTTGAATATTTCTCCTAAAAAATCATTTTGATTATTTTGTATTCATTAATCTTTTATGAAAAAAAATTCTTAGAATTTTATATAAATTCAAAAATATATTATAAAATAATCAACTATTTTTTCAAACATAAATAAATTCAAAAATTAAATTAAAAAAATCTTTTAAAATCATAAAAAGGCTAAATACAAAAATAAAAAAATATTAAATCAACTAAATTAATTTTTTTTTAAAAAGCTGATAAAAGTTAAATAAAATCTGTAAAATATTAAAAAAAAACATATGTATCTAAAAAATAATTAAATTAAAAAAAAATCAGTAAACCTAAATAAAATCGAAAAAAAACTTAATTAAATTAATTTTGGAATTTATTTTATTTTAATATTTTATTTAGTTTTTTTAATTTTCTTAACTTACTTTAGTTTCTAATATTTCGTTGATTTTTAAAATATTTTACAAAATTTTTAATTTAATTTTTTTTTAGATTTTCTTCAATTTTTTGCTTATTTTATTATTTTAATTTGATTATTTTGTATATTTAATTTTAATTTTTTTCAAAAAAATTCAATTATTTTTCCATGTATAAAATTTTAAAAATTAGATGAACAAAAATAAAGGACCAATCAAAGTGACAAAAAAATTTAAAAGACTAAAATCAAAGTAAATAAAACTTAAAAAAATAAAAATATCCCCATATTTATATAGGGTAAATTAGTCATTTTATAATACTTCTATACGAAAGTTAGATGAAGCCCAACTTTTGAGTCTTTCATTTATTTTTGTAAAGTTCTCATACTTGGTATATTTGTACTGACAAGTTTGCGAAGGACAATCTTTTTAATAAAAGCCCATTACACCTTATAGAAAGATTAATTTATAATTTTGATTTTTAGGAATATAGTTACTTTGTGTTATACTAATGTTAGTTGAGATCCTCTTATTTAAAGGTTTAAAACAAATTCTAACACGAAAAATGGAAACACGATAAAGAGGGAAAAAAAATAAAATTACTAGTTCAAAATAGAATAAAAGGCCAAAAGTTTGAGAATTCACGCTCAAGACCCGTATTTTCGTTGTGTTCACTTTGGTTTGTCATCACTTCAGAATGATATAATAATATTAATTCTGAATCGATTATAAAAATTACGTTAGTTTTCGATTCTGACCGCAGTCGCCCTTCACTCAATCATAAATCATTAAATACTCCTCTATAAGTTGTTCTGCATCAAAAAATAAAGTCAAGGTTAGTTTAAATCTGGCGAAAAATTTTAATTCCTGATTAAATTTTATAATTGGTAAATGTAGATAAAATTGAATGATTAAAGCAAGATTCATTTTTCTCGGTCAAAGTGATTAAGCGGTTCGCTGACCCGAATATGTCATAATTTAGGGTTTATAATTTAATGTTTATGGTGTAGATGATTGATTTAGGGCGATTTTATAGATTTTAAATGCATGAAAATTTTTACAGTAGAGCTCTTTCAAAATAATGGAGTAATATTTTTTTAAATAACGTCGTACTTCATCGCTCTTGAATCGATCATGAAATTTTTCTTTGATGTGTACTAGAATTAATTGAAGTACAGAATCAATCCAAATCAGGTCACCAACGCTCAGCAAAACAGACCCTCTTGATATTTAAAATTTCTACGTGAGATCATTTCATATGTAAAAATATTTAAAAATAATTATTACTCCTCGTTCAAATTTGATAATTTCCAGTTAATTTGGATTTAGTAGAATAGTGATAAAAGTGGTTGGGTAGAAGAGTTATTTATTAGTATTTTTATATGAAAAAAGTTATAAAGTGATGGGTATGGGATTGGAAAAAAATTGTTTATTAATATTTTTTTGATAAAGTGATAAAAATACTTGTGCTCGTTAAGTTTGAAGAACAAAAATAATAAATATTTTATCTAATTTAAGTTTGGGATGGATGGATTATATATTTCTTATTTTATATATTAATGTCCTACAAGTCAATTTCATTTCATCAAATCAAATCGAAATTTTAACCTTACAATATATATTTAGTGAGATTTCCTCACCCAAATTTTGTTTTCGAGATTTACGTAATCCGTTTCATTTAGCCCTATTATTGCATGTGCGATGTCAAGAAATTTGGCACAGCATATAAACAGACATAAGGCCAGTTCTCATTGTTTGCAATCGACCACGTAGCACAACAAAAAGCAACTTAATATAGGACTTCGCTAAACATTCATTCTTCAAAACTACTGTTGTGTGATCGATATATTGCACGCAATCAGCTTCACTTTTCATAAAGAAAAGTTATAATAAGCATTTATAGTCACACCATGTATATATATAATGCTAATCATTGATTACATTATTTTTAATTATCTGGTCAAATTCTTCTTCTCAAAAATTTTACATCGCTGTTCACAAGGAGGCCATTAATATATTGTTTTAAAAGAGACTGTTTCCAACTTTAGTGGGTTACATCATCAATCGGATTCTATTCTAAGTTTAGCCATAATTAACGCTGGCCGAAAAGCATGCTCTTCGGAATTTTTTCTACACTAAGACCATTATTTCATGTGTTTTGCAATAATATATATGATCAATTTATTTACAGTGATATATATTTAAAAGTACTGAAATAAGATAAGAATAACTGTTTTGCAGGATAAGAACTCGACAGTCCGATTCGCTTTTGGGATTTTAGGCACCATCAGTAAAAAAAACTTTATATAGGCGCAAAAAAATTTAATGAGACATTGCATGTGATCAATTGTCACATATTCACGTTAATGTTGTTTAAAAATTTAGTTCTTTTTTAGAGAGACGAACTTTCGAGAACTATTTTTATAATTTCAAAACTTATCAAAATATATAGAAGATTTTATATTGTGTATTTTTAAATGAGAATTGTTTTAACCAAGAAAATGTTTACTATATATAAGAGGTGAAACTCATGGCGGTCAAAATAAGAGATGGAACTCATTATTTTTAAAATTGTTACTCCATAAGGCAAACTGGATTCGCAAATCCACAGAGATATGATTTTGATGGATTAAAAAGGAGTGTGGTCGGCCTAAAAGAAATTAATAGTGCTACATAATTTATACTAAAAAAAAAGCATTTCGTAAATGGAATTCAAAATAGCGGAGGCTTGGGAAGATACCATGAATGGATATCCGTCTCTACATGCATCTAAATTACAGACGTGGAAAAGACCAAACTTTTAGGGCACATAATTCACCCAACAAAGCAAGGGATATATGTAAATTCCTAAATTCGTGTCGTAAATAATTTCGCCGCCTACGTACCAATAACTTTGAATTCCATAATATTTTTGATTTATAATGGAGTTTTTTAGGTGAGTTGAAAAAAAAAGGAGAGCAGAAGGTTTTGTTAAGTAATTGCCAGGTCTTACACACTTCGGTGATTTGAAGTGGAAATGGAGAAAGTTAAAAAAAATTAATGTGGAATTTAACTAAGTTCATAACTATTTAAAGTCAAATAATCATCACAAATAATTTTTAAAATTCAAATTTATGGAAAAATATCCAATGTGAGGTTTTTTGGGAGGAGAATTTGGGGAATCAGTCAACAGATTAATCCACTAATTAATTACAAAGAGACAATTTAGATATCATTTTTTTTTAGTAAAAGATGAAATATAATCAAGAGGTTAGCTTTCCCATCATGTGAAGGCAATTGAGACAACAAACTTAGAGGATCTGATAGGTTGGCGATCGTGTGAAAAGGACCACAAAGAGGATAGTGATAAGTTAGCTTCCAGCTTTATCTAGCTAGTTACAGCCCGGAATACGCAAGCCGATATTCAGGAACTTTCCGGATTTTCCATATAGTAACAGCGAGATCAGCTGGCCAACTCTCCGTAACATTGCCACTATGTCGATGTCACGGCAGAAAGGCGAGTATAAAGTGGTTTACCGATCAAGTGCAATAGCTTGCCGGAACTAGGAGACCAGCGGACACAAAAAGAGTAATGATTAGATGTTTCGGTAGGGCCCGGCATATGGAAGCACGTTTTCCCCTACGCGTCAGCAATGCAGCGTCGAAGCGGGTTATCGCTGTGGCAATCTTTCACGAACAACGCTCAAGAGAATCACGCCGCTTTTCGCTAGGGCCTGCTTTTTGCACGTAACCTCCATGGAAAATTATCTTCATGAATAGCAGGGCGGCCTCACAATTGCGTTATACACATCTCATTGATGCGGAACTTGCCTTTAGATGAAGACCGCCATCGCATGAATCTGCGTCCTGTTCACCACAGCAATGAAATACGCTTGCAAAGATCCAAATAATCCATACATTCATTAAGGTGAGCTCTACGACCCGATGAAAACCCCGACTCACATCCCGTCCAGCGCACTTTGCCAGCATAAACCCGTTTTCTTACGTCAAAGACCTTTCGAACAAAGTAAGTACCTTTTAAGGCAACCAAGCTTTCCGCCGACCCGCGGATCCCCCAAAAAACTCACGCCAAGACCATTACCGCCAGCGAAACTTAACTTTGTCCCTAAATAACACTCTAGGACTCCACCACAACTCATCTGATCTTTTCCACCAACCGACCATTTCTTCTCGCGAACTCGCCGAAGACCCGCAAAACGACTCATAGTTTGATTGATGATACTAACCCACAAAGACTTTTCCCCAGAGCACCCGTCGCGCTGACCCGTTTTACACAACAATGCAAAATTAAAGGACCCTAATATCCTGCACCTAGACCACCCTGATTTACAAACATCTGACCTCCCCCTTGACCATGCGATTTTCCTGCCGGACCCATCCACGCCACAAAAAAAAATCCTTTGAAGTTTAATCAGGTTTTATCCACCTGATCTGGGCTTTGAAGAAAGAGGTAAAATGGAAGAAGCGGATAGGACCAGGAGTTCAACAATACAACCTCAAAATCAAAATCACAGTCTTTCCCCTTGAGAACTTTTAAAACACAATCACTGGCGACTTCAAACCTCATTTTCCTAAAATTAACCTGGTCGGTGGTGGGCTAAGTATGAAAAAGAAACTTACGGATTTGCACCCCTGACGCGTCTGCGAACACTCCAACTTCTTTGAGCTTTCAAGTTAATTAATGTGAGCTTTTATGAGAGGTTAACTTTTTAGCCCGGAAGCCGTCTCGAAAAATGTAGAATCTTCTATCTCGGGATAGCATTCTCCCGCAGGAATCCTTGCCCGAACAACACGTATCATCTGCCTTGAAGCGCAAGTGGCTTAACACCACATATTCTTCCCATTTTCGATCCGTCAAATTCTTTCAACTACATAAAACTTTCCCACATCAAACAACTAAAGGCGCCCGGTTGTAATAAGAAATAGGAAGGAGAGAGGGGATCTCGCCACCAATTCGCTACGGGTGAAATTCACATGAGACTCCGTTGACCGGCAGCGACATTGATCACGAGGCCACACCCTCCCGATCAACTTCCGCCACTTCGGTGAAATTCATGCCTCGTAACATATCATCGAGAGATAATCCCGAAAAGGATCGGGTCGTATCTTTTAGCTAAGCCACCTTGAACACGATCCTTCTTTCCAAACTTTTCTTCCACATGATCCCTTTCTTTCATTTAAAGTACCAAAATCTTGTCCAAAATCATTTTTGTTACCCCCTGACCGAAATTAGAACTCGAAATCGCCCGATTAACCACCTTATGACCTATTATTAAGCAAGACCTTTGCTCCTTTATTTTATCTGATCACCCAATCGATGAGATCGGTGCATGTCTGATAAGGCCTCTGCGTGGGTTTTCTTGGGGATCAAGATTCTGAAAAGCCAGTTCGCCTTTGACAATTCTCTGCGTTAACACATGGAAGTCTTCCATGAAAATCATTATATCCATCTTATTTGTCGGCCCACATTTTCTTAATGAATTTGAAGGTGAAACCGTCGGCCCAGACTTTATTTATCACTTCTCCATGTCATGATCGGCTTCTTCTTCCCGTAATGGACTTATAAGGAAGGAATTTACCCGTCGGATACCTTCTTGAGACCCGACTGAAAGCGGAACAAAAATCCCTCCTGCGACCTCAAAAATGGTCCTGAAATCTGCAGGGTATCTCTCCCTTTCACCTTCGCCATCTTCAACCCAAACCGAAATCGATGATTAGCCCATCAATAGTGTTGGACCTTCTTCTCTTGTTGATCTGATTTATGGAAATAGGAGGAATTACGCATCCCACTCAAGAATCCATCCAGACTCTTGCTTTTGGAAAGTGTAGCTTTGCTTTGACCTTTTCAAGTACGCAACCTTTGCCTTCTTCCATCATTTACTGCGCTCCTCGCCGTTAGATCTCGAATTTCATGAGATCTGTCCAACTCCTCAAAAAGATTTCATTTACTTGAAATCTTCCTCTCCATTCCCCCAAACTTCTCCACTCCAAGCACCCGATGTCTTCATTTCCAGAAGTTTCAATTTTCTTTTAGTACAAAGCCTACGACCTTAGCACACATAACGCCATTTCTCTTTCCCGCGATTTGGCAAACTCAGGAGTGCTTTAGCCAAACATTAAAAATCGAAAAGGTTTGGTCCCCGATTGATCCAATAATAGAGAGCATAATTGGGCGTGCTTTGGGCATCCTGCACAGTAGACCCCATGATTTACAAGCTCCCATTTCTATAGTCCCTTTCGTTGAACACAAGTCGATCGTCAATCGCAACATCTTCCATCTTCCTAACTTTGGACCATGTGAATTTCCTCCCCACCCTTACCCCCGTCAACCAAACTTGCCTTCCGCGTGAACTCGTTAAAGCGTCGAGAGTCGACCCCAAGAAATACATTCCCTCACTTTCACCCATGCGCCCTTTGCTCACTTTACCTCGTTAAAATCCCCAGATCAAACACCAACTTTTTCGGCGACTATTTTGCGTCTTTTTCAGTAATGTCTTCCACAATCTTGTTTTTACCACTTTCGACTCCTTGGTCCGTAAATATTCACTACCCCAACCTTATTACCTGATTTTACCCACTTCCCCTCGACTCCCCAGCCCCCTCTACTGCCCACGCCATTGTTACCTCCTAATTTATCACAGTTCCACAAACTCACAATTCCCCCCGATTGACCTACCGAATCAGAGCTACCCCACCCCTACTCTCCCCCTGCATCCCATATCAGTACGGATTAAAAAGTCGAATGATCACTACATTCGTTTCTTGAATACAAACAAAATCTGGACAGAAACTTACCGATTAGCCCTCTGATCTCCTCCTTCTTTAATCTCCCCCCTACTCACCTGATATTGTAGATAGGACCTTCATTAGGACACAATTGGATTTTCATCTTTCTTCCCCTCGTTAGCCAGAGCTTCAATTTCCGGAATTCTTCTAAAGTACTGTTCCTTCTCTTTCCCCCTTGACGACGCCGAGTCTTTTCCTAAATTAAAATTTCTCTGGCTTCATTACAGTGACACTAGCCTTGTCTTTTTTTCCACCTTCTCCGGACTCCTTCAACTGGCAATGATTTATTTCCCCATGCGTTCGGTCCCTTTTCCCATTAGACTCTCGAAGCCCTCAGCAAAAGTTCGTCCAGACTTTTTCCTTTATTTTTAGCTAACCTCTTCTTCTGCAGTTTCCTGATTCGTTTCTGTCAGGCTCTTTTAAACTTTTCTGCCTTTTCAATCGGCCCTGTGGATGGACCATAGCAGCACCCACATCATTCCGGATAGCTCACCTTATCTATAATCGGGCTTTAAGGATATCACCTGGGCTCGCCGCCCCTTCCACCATCTTCTTTCGATTTGTCGATAGGTCCTCCATTAGATTTCTAACAATCGACCGCACGTTTACCGTCTGTATCTCCTCACCCATAGCGTTGCCACCATGAGGGCGTCGGATTTAGGTGCCGCCTCGAGCGTGATCCCCGAATAGGCAGTACCGGGTTCCTGGGTCGGTTCACTGCGAGACAAGTCTGAATTTTGGATCTGAATCACGCCCTCCGGATTTTTGGGCGCTGTTAGGTGTTTGCACTGTCTCAGTGCCTTTTCCCTGGGCTGGGTGTTTGGTCCATTCGCATGGGCTGGACCACTATCAAATGGCCCACCAGAATATTCACCATAGTATTTGTTTTATTGGTCTTGGGCTCCAGGGCCATTTGGGCCGCCTCAGTGGGATCAGGGACAACCTTCGTTGGATTCATCAATGTCCGTGGGTCCTTATCTAAAGTATCCTCAACAATTAATTCGTTACTCCTGACCGTTTCGGGGAAATTCGCCATCTTCCTCAATTCGGGATTATGAAATGCAATCTTATCGGCCCCTACACAATCACCATTTGGATCCGCTCTACCATATTTCCCCGTCATTGATTGCAGCAGTTATTGTGTTGTTCAGCCCAGCCGTCCGTCTGGGTAAGGTTTTCCGCCACCCTCAATTATCAGATTCCGATGGGGAATCCTCACTTTCCGGCACCACCTTGAATTGTTCGCCATGTATCTTGCTTGATACCGTATTTATCACACTCATAATATTGCCCATCGGAGGCTATTTCCATTATTGATATCATGATTTCCTTCGTTTCAATCATTGCACTGTACCGTCTTGAGAATTGGCCCGGAACGATTCCGTTCTCAACTTGACTCTAGCCGCCTTAAGGCAATTTCTGACTCGTCGTTTTGGTCAATTTTCAGAAATGATCCGTCATCAGCGAGGATCCATTGCAAAACGACAGTTCCACAGATTGATAGGGATACCAATGATTTGTACCCAAGCTGTTCTTCCGGGATAGTCTATCATAGGGTTCCCCAATCATGCCAACTGATTAGATAATCGTTGAGCCAGGCAATTTCTTCCACCGTGAAAGACGGTGATTTCGGCTTATATCTTTGCCAAATATGAACCGCGAATCATCCGGCAATGTGCGTATGTTGACACCTTCGTAACCAAAAGATCGGCTAAGTCTTGTTTAGCGCTTTCCAAATCACCATGGTTTTTGCTTGGCCCACGATTGCCCCGTCTAGCCAATCGTATTCTTTTTCAGGATTGTATCTTCTAGTTGATCAAACAATACCCTTGATCCGGCTCGTATTCCTTCACCTTCTCCTTCTCGGCGTGTATTTGATCCTTTTTTCCAGAAAGTGTTGGTTTCATTGTGGTCCTAACCGTCAACCGCGTCGACAAAACACATTTTCCTTTCTTAGGGCCGGGTTCAGATTCTACCCTCTTTTTAGTTTTGGCTACTAGCTTAGAGATTTGCCCGTCATATTTCGACAGATTGGCCCCTCAACAAAACTTCAATCAAATGTTGTCCAGGTTTCTCTCCATTTCATGTTTCGACGACACACCATGGAACGGGCGAATGCATATCTCATCCATCCTATTCCTCTTTTCCGGAATCATGACATCTTTTACCTGTCATACAGCAGAACACTTCCATCAGGTCCTTAGACCATTTTTCTCTGGGAAGTTTGTAACATAGAAGCTGCACAATCCTTTCATGTTTGGTCGGCTGTTCTTGTTCCTGTCCAGACTATCTTCTGATCTCCTGATCTCGAAAAAAAGTATTGCTAGAGTAGGTCTGCTCTACCATTCCCTATCCTCTCTAACGGGTTTTGGGGATATTCCTCAACGTTTTATTTCTGCGAAACCCCAGGGTATCGGCTTGGGTTTTAAAATTGGTGGTTTATTATTATCGCTCGCTCACCATCTCTCGAATGCAGAAAACAAACTCACAATCGGTGGCGTACAGCATCATGAATGGATTGTGGCGCAGATAGCGTTAATTTCCTACCGAATTAGAAGAATCATTTGAGAAAGTATCAAATCTGTATAAATTAATATAATTCCCTAAAAATATCATTAATTTGAAATACAACTACTAATATGCAACGTACACAAAACCCGTAACGACCCCCAAAAGAACTTGTTCTGTCTTCTGTCTCTCGCGGAAGTCGGAACACGAATCATCGATACCTCACGGCAAATTTCGTTATCTGAATTCCCTTACTGATTCCGTTTATTTTAATATGGCCTTATGGGCCAAAAATTATTATGGGCTGGGTACCCAATAGAACCGAATGAAGCAACATATATTATCGACATATTAAGGTATACAACAGAATAATTTTTATTTATTTACTCTTGAATTATATATAACTAAACAAAGGAATCAGTAAAATGGATCATATAACTAAAATGTATGACTTATATTACATATGATATTACCTGCGTCTTAAATGAATATTATGACTTATTATTATAAAAAAAAAGTATTATTAAGTAATATTGAAGAATATTACTTTATATTAGAAAAATATTAAGTCATAATAACTGATGCGTATATAAACGTGCCCAATTTAGGTGAATAGGTTTTTAAAAATCAAACATTTCACTTTATGTACATATATGCAATAATAATGTTGTTTTATAATTCACATTATATGCAATAGAAATGTACGATTCGAACGATCACTTATACTAAAAAATTGACCGAGGTAAATTCCCTTCTTTTCTCCATTTATATACATATTGAATATTTGCACTTTTAACTGTTAGTCTATTACAAACATCTTTATTTCTACACGAATCGCGTTATTTTAGACGGAGAGAGTATTAAACTACGGTAGGACCGTAGGAGATGACTAGTGTAATATTTAAGTTAAAGCAGTTAAATGACACACTAATACTCGAGAATATTGCCGTTCAATCTAACCACAAGAATTCATTCTATGTTAATATCCACGGTTAATTATATTCTTACTTTTAACAAAGTGAAGAGTATATAAATAACATCACGCTTTTTGAGTGAACGACCACCACTTCATTTATAAATGTAAATTTTCAAGCATAAGCTCAAGGAGAATAATTAACAAAGTCAAGAATAAGTTCAAAATGACTATTCAAAACTCTGAATTACCTTTGACCATAACACATACCATAATAACTATTCAATAATCAAATAAATTATCTCTTTCAACAACTAATTAGAGAACAAACATTATATGCACCAATTGATGCAACTAATACGATTTCCAATATAAACAATTTATCTTGATCAAATAATATTATTTATTGAAAACAACGAATACTATTCACATAGGAAAAAGTTAACACTTTTCAATACTAAAATAAGAAGCAGTATTCATGAAAACAAAGAATACTGTTTTTAAAAAAAAAAACGTGTTATACATGAAATTAATAACCCTAGTTATGAAAAATTTAATTCTCAATCAAAATGGCCTTTTCAGATGTTTGAAATCGGAAGAATCAATGCACTCCACCCTACTCCTGTACACATTCATCATCTTCAACAACTCAGTCACCTTCTCCTTCATTCTCTCATCGCACCCAATCTGCAACAGCAGCAGAACCTTTTGGAAGGCTCCCAATTCAAGCGCTTCAACCACCACTCTTTTTCCCTTCTTCTCATCCTCAATACTCACCACCACCTTCGCCAGAATTGAAAACCGCAAACTCCGTCGCCGTGTCCGAAACTCGCAACCAGTTTCTTCACCAAAACCGGCACTGTCAGCGCATTTTCAACCGCCTTCTCTCTCTCCTCATTTCCGTAACTGCAAATCCCATCCAAACGCCCAACGCTTTCTCGCACGTGCTTTTCTCCGAGTCCACTATCAGCTCAATTAGCATCGGAATTAATCCCATTTCCGTTAATTTCATGGCAGTCGCTTTCTTTGATAATAAACGCGATTTAGGCAGGATTAGCAGATAATACATTGCGAGTAACGACGCTTTTGTTGCGGTGGGGCAAATCGGCCTTGATCAGGTGCAACCAGCGCTTCGAGTGCGCCTTCAATCTCCATCACACGATCGACCCGATCTTGATCGACGATAGGATCGCTCTCAAAACTAATACCGCGTTTCTTCTGCTTGACAAATCACCAAAACCTCATAAAACCATACTATATTCCGCAACGAATGCGACGTCGTAAGATTAATGCGGCTCCTTTCGTCATCCAGTAGCGGCGTAATCACCATCAAAGCAGACAGAATGTCTTCCAATAAATTGACAGAATTACCCTTCCTCGAAACCGCATCAAACGACGCCGTAAGAGCCCCGCTCGCCCCGTTCGCGACTATGCACCGTTTATCACCTCTCTTTTCTTAGCCGATTCTTTTAACTTCGAAACCAACTCCCTACACTTTTCATACTCGTCGTGTTTTTCAGCATTGCCGATTCTGGAAAGAATCTCCGCAACGTCGCATTACGGGGATTCTCAGGGTGGGGCCGCTCCACGCCGTAGAGCTGTTTTCAACGCACCAATTTTGAATCAGCTTTCTTATGGCGTGGTTGGGTACAACCTCGGTTTTTCAGAGTCTGGTTGGTGATCCGGACACGTGGCGTTGCCCGCGTCGATCCACCGTTCGATGCTCCCGCGGTCGTACGTGGCTCCCGTTGATAATGTCACCAGGTCTTTCATCAATTCGGAGGTGAAATCGGGCACATAAAATGGTTGTTAGGTATAATTAGTTCAAATCCGGCTCTTTGCTGAACGGCGTCGTTCCGCTCGTCGCCTTCTCCATGATGACATCATCCTTGCCAAAATTAAGAGAAATTATACGAGAATTTTATTTTTTATTTGTGCTTTTTTTTTTTCTTCTAAGTTATGGTTATGAAAAATTTGAGAAATGGAAGACGGATATATATATATGTACGTTTATGTATATTGATAGATGGATATATCATATATTATAATTTACGCGGTTTTTAAAACTTGAGGAAATTAGGGCCCATTTTATGAGTTGGAAATTTACACAGGTGACGACGTCGTATGCTGTACGAGGAAAATATAGAGAGTTGTGACTAATGGAACCTGGGAATTGGGATTAAAAATGAACCGAAACGCTGATGGTGCGTGTGATTGAAGGAAAAATCAAAAGTTGGACCGGAAGTCGTCAATTGACGGTGGACTGACTGGAGAAAGATGATATGAATGAATATTATAAACAGCGTTTTCATGCTGAAATATATCAGTTGAACGTTTGGGTCAAAGAAAGTCGTAATTATATATTCACATCTTTTAGTTTAATTTGTATGAACTCTAATAACATTTATTTTTAAAATTAACATTTTTCATACATGATTTTTTATTTTTCAATTAGCAGTTTTTTTAATTGAAAAATTAGATTATGACGTATTTTGGGGAGAAACAATTTTATGATTTTATATATTTACACGGCATACACGCTAGGTTAACTTTGTGACGCGGGCACCTGCTTATTAAAATTTAAACTGTTTTTGTTGTTTAGTTGAAAACCGTGTCACAAAACTTCTGGGTGGGTCCGTGGGTTGATTCACATTTTTCTCAATTGACTCAATATCTGTAAACAAATCATACTATAGGAAATTGACAACAAATCACTTTCGATCGTAACGTTAAAGTTATAAAACACAAAAACAATAGTTACTGTACTTTTGATCAGTTTGCTGATCATTCGTTTTCAGAAAAAGTTCTTGTAGTAAGATCACTTAACGATGACAGTATTTTAAAAAAAATTGGGCAAGCGCCAACACCCTTTTCGAATATGCTCAAAAAATTGGAATCGACGTTCGAATCGAAAATTTTGACCGTCAGTTCTACGGAATAAGAAGCAAACCGTAAAATCTGCGTTTGATTCGGTTTCATCATTCCTAGAACCGGGAACCGGCGGTTTTATGGTTTTTTTTTGTTTTTTTTTTAAAATTTTGATGATTTGCGTCTCGTCATTTCAATCTAATAAATTTATAATCATTTGTAGGAACTACTAGCGCCCTCTACTAGCTTTCTTAATTTACTATTGTTGTATTTTAATACTATTTTAATGTAATAAGATTTTGATTGTGTATCAATTAGACAATTATCATGTATTTATAATTGTCTAATTATAAAATTATATATGTTTTTAACTATTGTAATCTTTCATTTAAGTTCCCAAACAATAATTTGTCATCTTCATATAAATTTCTTCAAATTTTAGATCTAAAAAAAAAAAGAGGGAACTTGAAAACCGCTTTGGCATGTGGTTCATTCCCTTTCCAAATTTGGAACTTGGGTTCGAACCACGAACACCCTACCTTTAGGTATGTAAATTTACCTAGTACCTTTAATAAAATATTTTATGCCCCGTCCCCGGTGATTAAGTGGTTCACTTGGGTCCGAATATGCCATGATTTAGGTTCGTTATTTAGTGTTTAGGATATAAATGGTTCATCAAAATTAAAATTATCACAATTTTATTAATGGTAGTTAAGTCATTTTACCATTTCACTCCGGGGTGATTCCTACCATTTAGTTGTTGTAAATCGGGGCCTTGGATCTATTCGGGTGATTATTTAAATACATATTTAAATTCAACAGATTAATTAATAAGCATGAATTAATCCTAAATTAATTCCAACATAATAATAAAGAACGTGCTTTTAATATAATTCACGTAAATCTTAAACTTGTCTTAACTAAGAGTTCTGGAATTACTAACCTTTTGAAGAATCAAACGGATGAATCAAAGCGGACGAATCAACCTAAGAGTCTTCCCAAATATATCCCCAAAGTCCGCGTCGTTATCGGTGGGAAGATTTCAATTGAAACGATTTTAATGGAGAAAATAAAATATTTTGCTACCACTGTGGATTTCTATTATTCGCATTAAAGTTATCTTTTAAAGTATGTTTTACTTTCTTTGTAACCAAACCCAATTTCTGTCTTATTCTTGAAATAAATTATTTATCCGATACTTTAAATATCATTAATGTTCATATATATTTCTTGCATAATTGTTCAATAAATAAGACGTATTACATTTAGTTAATTTAGTATATCTGAGATCGTTTAAGATTAAATTAACAGTTCTTGTAACCAAAAGTACACCATTCACGACCTAGATGGAAATGAACAATCCATCATGAAAGGTTGAAGTGTAAGGCTTCGGATGAAAACTTGTCTTGACCAAGAGATTACAACTGTGCATGGTGATCTTATTTGAATAGGACTCTGAGGAGAGACAAATTCCTTCAAAGCGAACCAGGAAGAAAACTTATTGGTTCATTATTTCTTAATCTCCGATCCTTGAATAGGATCTGGCGTGTGGTTAGTAATTATTGTTTTTTGTTTATTACGGGTAGAGAATCAACGAGATTAATACTTTTTATATCACAGGCGATATTATTGATCACGTCGCGATTCTTAAGATTTAATAGGAAGAATGGTGGTGCAAGTCTTATTCGTTTGATTTGCCCTTGGGAGGTTCATAAGATTTATCATACCAAATTTTTAAAAGTGGAATTTGCTTTCCGAATATGGATAATAATGTTGAACCGATTCAACCAATGATAAAATATGATAATTAATGGAAAGCAATTTCCATTGGCTTGAATTAATTAATGGGCTAGGATAATCTTAAACCTTTAAATAATGGCCCATATTATATGACTGCTTATGGGTTAAGACGGATAATCAATATTAATTATATAGTGGGATTACATTAATATTTTTACGCTTGAATAATATTGTGGCTCAATATTAGATATTGAAATCGAATTAGAAGGTCAATCTTAATTCTCCTAAAAGGCCACTCAAGTAGCCCCAAACATAAAGTCCGATAACCTGAAAAAAATGTGTTTAAAATAAAATAAATTATGGTTCTTTATTTTTTTCCAACTTTTCTAAAAAATAAAAGGGAGAAAAGATTTTCTTTCAATTTTGTTATGGAATGAGGATGTATTCTTTGGAATACAAGATTATCTCATTAAATTCAAGAAATCTCCCTTAGTTATTTATGTGGGATTTTGAAAAATTATGAAATAAAGGAAAGAAAGATTTTCTTGAAAAGATATTATGGAAGATATGTATTCTTGGAATATGTCAGTATCTATAAATTAAAGAAGATCCAAATCTTGGAATCTTTATCCCAAAATTTCGAAAATATCCATATGAGAGGAAGTGGAATTTTTGTGGAATATTTTTAAATATGGAGAAAAGAATATATGAGATATATTCAAGATTTCTTGGAGATCAAGAAAAGATTTTTCCATCATTATTTTCACCTAAAATTTCGACCACCCCCTCAATATAAATTGGGGATGAATGTTTTTCATCGGGAAACAAAAAATTGGTTTTTGGAAAAATATGCGTCGATAAAATATCAAAAAATTTTGAAAGCGTTTACGATTGTGTATTTTTTGAAAACCTCAATTGTGAGTGTGCAATTTCATGTGTTGAAAAATTAGAAATTCCTGAAGAGTGGTGCAACATATTTTTTTTTTCTTTTTGTTAAATTGTTCATGAGTTCTTTCCACGGATTGTTGAACAAGCGAGGAATACTTGAGAAGACCTTTTGGTGTGTTCGTGAAGCAGATCCATCTTCTCAAGCAGTTGTCACTCCGAGGTTAGTTCACGAAGGCTTCGTAGTAATTCCGCATTAGGATTTATATGAAATCGTTTATATGCGTGATTTGTTGTTGAATTATTATTTGGATTAATATGGGATTAATTCATGCTAGTAATAATTGTTATAATTAGATTTATATTTAAATATTTCATAATGGATCCGGGTAATTAATTCCCAATATTTTCAACACATGAAATTGCACTTTGGAATGAAGAGCTCATCCCCTAAATAAATAGGGAGGAGGCGAAAATTTTGCTTTTGGAAAGCAAGGAAGAAAAATCTTTTCTTGTTCTCCTAAAATCTTGAATATATCTCCTATATTCTTTTCTCATAATTAAATTTTCCATAAAAATCTTCTTTCCTTCTTCTTTCTCAATATTTTGAAAATCAACAAGGATAAAGTCAAGATTTGACTTAGAGTTATGGGATAATTATGTATTCCTACAATAATTATATCTTTCCATAAAATATCTGAAAAGAAAAGACAATCTTTTCTTCCGTAATTTCTACATAATTTTTGAAAATTAGGACATGGAAATATAGCATGAATATTTTCTTCTCTCTCTCATTAATTGGACTTTATTTTTGGGCTATTTGGGGGGCCTTTAGGAGAGTTAAGATTGGACCTCCAATGGACTATGAAGTATAATATTTTTGGGCCAAATATTATTCAAGTCCATTAATATTAATTTACCCCAATTTATAAAATTAATATTGAATTATCCATCTTAACCCATATTACGATTTCACATGTAACATGACTCCGGTCATTATTTCAGCGTTTAAGATTATCTTAGTCCATTAATTAATTAAGCCAATGGAGCAAGTTTTATATTAATTAATATCTTTTGTCCTGGAGTAAAGACAACTCAGCGTTATTATCCATGCCGGAAATAAATTTCCACTTGTAAAGATTCGAGCGTGATAAAGGATATGAGCCCTGAGGGACCGTCAAGCAAGGCGTCTTCACGCAATTCTCCGGTATTAAATGTCAAATTGATAAGTCATGTAATTAATAATATTGCCCAAGATATAAGGATCAAATCGCATTGACTCTCCCATCATAAAATCGAAAGCAATAGTTATTAATTTCCACACGATTCTATTTAAGGAGCGGAGATTAGAAAACAACACACCAGCGAGGTCTAATTCTTGTATATTCAAGACAAAGAATTTGTCCTCTTAGGTTCTTCATTCAGTAGACCTAAACGTAGTGTGATCCCTTGGTCAAAGACAGTCAATCTGGGTTTCACCTTTGTCGTTCATGATGGTTCATTCATTTCATCCGGTTGTGAATTTATCTTAATTACGGAAACATTAATTTGATCTTGAGTGATCGGGTATCACCAAATTAACTTCTAGCGAATCGTATTATCTTATTGAACGGGTTTGCATAAATATATATATATCATTCATTCGTATTTAATGAATTGATGATTAAATATTATTCGATAAATAAATAAACTTGATTTGGTTATACAAAGTAAAAACATAATTTTCAATATAACCCCAACATTAATACCACTTTTAAATTAATACTCCTTCATCCTACGATCTTTGCAACAACATCTTCTCAACAATACTTCAACATTATCAAAATACCCACTAAAAGTAAATATCTCCACCTTTAATTCTCACAATATTCCTTTTATTACACTCAAATCCACTTTTCACCTTTTTGCCCAGTCTCGTGTCATTTTCGGTCTTGCACATTTAATTACTCACAAATCTTTTTAACAATACTCAAACCCACTTTTTACTTTTTTTTCCTTAGTATCATGTCGTTTTAGATGTTTTCGTCTTCGTTTTAGACGGAACAAAAAAAAGGAAAAGTATTTAGGAAAAAATATATTTTTAATTTCTTATCTCTCTCTGTCACAATTTTGATTATTCGTTTTAAAGTAAATAAATATTCTAAATTTGTTTGGTCATTTCAAAAAGTGAAATAAAGGAACTTCAATATTATTTAATATTACTATTTATCTCAACCAAATTCTTTTTACAACATTTAATCTTATTATTTACTCCACCAAACCCCTTACCTACTTTACACAATTTAATCTTATTATCTCCTTTTTTTAATCTAAAATTTATAATAATCCTAGGATAATCAAAAATAGGACGGATGGAGTAATAATTAATGAAATATTATTTTATTTGGAAATAATTATCATCGCATCATGAAATACCCTCACATAATTCTCTTTGCAATTTCAATTTGGAAGTTAAAAACAGATTGCTCCATTTGAATTGTGTGTTTCAAATAATTATCATCACATCATGAAATACCCTCATATAATTCTTCTTGTTCAATTCCTCCGACACATAGCCTCGTACTAGAGAAACATAACATATAGCGTAAAAGAGAGTAGAAAAATTGAGAATGATTTTTCATTTATGACTATGATGAATTCATACATCTGGTAAGGGCGAAAGAGATTCTTTACAGCACCAGTTAAAAATTTACATATTAAAAACCTCTTCGTGTTAATTTAATCCTTTTGGGTCGCGCGCATAATTAGTAGTCATGATCATGCACTCATAATCACAACACTCTTGGCAGCGACCCGTCGTTGCAGATGATATGAGAACTATTGCAGCCTTTCAAAATACAGTCAAAACTTCGAGGAACTTGATTAGTAGACGGTCTTGAGCTTATACTTGCTGTTCTTAAAAGTCTCCGAATTCAAAAACAAGCTAATCTTCCCGTCTTTGTCAATATCTGCTTCTTCTAACAGGAGATCTATCGAACCCCTTAGCCCCGTGTGCTGCATCACAAAAAAAGGAGAGCGAAATTCATCATATGAACAAGTTTTATCACTTAAGTATGGCTTGCAACAAACGAATGAAACTGGAGTTAGATAGTGCATGATTTCTGAATTTGGGGACTATTTGCACATTTATTTACTAACCATTTTAAGTTCGTCTGGTGTTATGAATCCATCTTTGTCAACATCAAATTTTTCAAAAGCAGCCTGTGATCTATTTTCCCATTTTTCTGAACTGTGTTCTAGCTGATTGACATGGAGAGTAGCTGCAACAAACTCCGAGAAATCGACAAGGCCATCAGTGTTGCTGTCAATCTGCTCGCGTACACCAGTGATATATATCAGTGTTATGAGTAAAAAAAAAAGGTCGATGGATACACCAGTGACAAACGTACCGCTTGAAGAATTTCAAGAACACGCGATTCTTTCAATTTCCAAGGAAGATCCTTTTCCATGGCCTATGGTTCAAAACAAACACATGATTACCATGAAGAGAGAGAGAGAGAGCAGGCAAATATTTAAGCAGTTTCTATTAACTAGGAGATAAATGAAGAAACACCTAACAAATGCTCGGAGAGCCATAAAAGCCAAACTAACCTGTCTCATTTCTTCAAGACTAATAGCTCCGTTCTTATCTGCGTCAATTGCATCAAACTGATCCCGCAGATCAGCTAGCTCGTCATCATCAAGAGTGTCAGCCAATGCCTGGAGTAATAAATTGATTAGAATGCAGCTGTGTAATAAAAGGCAGACACTGGAAGTTTCAAACAAAAAATAATAGGCAGAAACATAAAATGAACATAATTTGCAAACTAATACAGAGCATTGAGTTACCCGAAGTGAAAACTGTTTCAACCGACTGTATGTCACTTAATCGTGCATATTGGATAGAACAGAAATGTCGAGTGGAATATCTGAAGCTTCACAGCCTTCTCGAACCCATGGATGAGCTGGACAAGTGTAGAAGATGAGTATCACGAACTCCGAGTAAAAGTAATTGACATAAAAGTGAGTCGAATAAGTAATAACTATTAAATAATTATATTTCAGACACAAGTATATGTTATTTGAGAATCAGGACATACATAAGGCCTGGGCTGCAGTAAGTCTGGCATGAGGATCTTTTACAAGTAACTTCCTCACAAAATCTTTAGCAGCATTGCTTATGCTTGTATGGTTTCATAAAGTCTGGCTTGTTTCTAAGAACCTATAAATATCACACACACAACAAAACTAAACTTTCAGCTATATAGATGAACTCATTCAAAAGCAGCAAATAAAACATGCATCATTAGGTTAGTGAGACAAATTCTTTATATGTTGTGAAACATCATCTCAAAAAGACTCCTATAACCTTGTTATTTATTAATTTTCTTTTTAATTACTAGATAACAATAATAAAATCATATCCGAATAAGGTAGTATCCAACCTCCTTAAATATGCCATCCTCAGTTTTATCCCAGAAGGGGCCGACCACAAAGCAAAATGTGGGCATCACACCGATGCTCCAAACATCTGATTCTGGACCTGATTCACGGCTTTAAAACCTCTGGAGCAACATAATATGCACTCCCAACGATGTCTTGGAATTTCTTTCCTGCATTTATAGTGAAGATTTAAAAAAGCAATAATAAGGTATTCAAATTTCAGACTACTATATATGCACAAAGTAAGAGGATAAATCTAATTACCTGGTCTTATAAAGTCTGAGAGTCCAAAATCTGTAGCTTTCAGTGGTGAATTCTCATTTGATGACTTAAATAAGAAATTCTCCGGAAAAAAAAAATTAGAAAATCAAAGCAGCAAAAGTACATCAAATATTAATGTATTTTTGCATACCTCGGGCTTCATATCACGATGTACCAAACCATGTAAATGGCATTCTGCTGCAACTCTCAGCATCTGCCTTACAACAATTGCTGCATCTTTCTCTGCATAACGGTTGTCTTTTCTGTTAAAGAAGATTGGGTTATATCTTAGAATAATTCTCCATGCAGAAAAAAGTTGCATTATATGCAACTTGTGAATAATTAAATTCAAAACTTTGATCTGCTTACTTAGATAATATACGGTCTAGTAATTCTCCACCTTCACATAATCTGAAATGCAAATCGAGAGCATCTTATTCAGATTATGTTTAGTAATAACACCTTAAAGCGGGTAAACAGGTTGAGAAACAAATGAGTTATCAACCGAAACTTACTCCATCACAATATATACATGAGACTCATCTTCAAAAGCATGATGGAATTGAACCACATTCTCGTGACCTGCTAATGCTTTTCAATATCTTGACTTCTCTCTTGACATCCTCAGCGGCAATTGGAAGAACCATCTAACATGATTTAATGAATTTTTTCAATGCAAACCCTTCATAGCAATGAAATTTAAAATCTGAGCAATAAGCTCAAAAGATGCAAAAAATAGACTAATTCTACCAACTAATACTATTTCAGTCAACTATTTATTCTGGCCAAAGAACAGTTAAGACAAACTTCTCCCCCATTTGTATCTATTGTAATGGCCAGACACATCATTTCCTAGAGAAAGTTTTCTATCCCATGTAAGGAAATTCAAGCGTGACATAGAACGAGCAGCATTTTTTTGTACAAGATAGCTAAAGAAACCGACGGAACTTAAAGATCTTTTAAAAGAAAATGCCAGAACAGGTAAAAGACCTACATCTAACTAGTAAATAAGATAGTAATGACCCAATTAGGTGATACTTCCAAATCAGCCATTCTCACAGAAATGGCAGGTCATTCGCGACGTCAATCAGTTAACAAATGCTCTTGAAATCATTAGAAAAGGTACAATGTACAAAATAGATTAATCATATGATTGAACATAAAACTCCCAATGATTAATCATAAAATTCACATACTGATCCTATAAATCTAGTCAATCATAACATAATTGAACAGATAAGCAGCCTATCTGATAGCTATGATCAGAACAAATTAAAAAAACATTCTCAATAATTGGGAAAATCATATGAAATAGACGGGAAAAATTGACCTTATTCTTTTCTATTCTCTTGACAGCAACACGATCTCCATTCGACTTATCAACTGCAACATATGTATAGCCAAATTGGCCATGGCCCAACAACAATTTTCAATCGTATACCTCTCATCAAAATCCTTTTCATACCCGAAATCCGTTCTCTTCCCCATGGAATCGCCCATTTACCCTCCTTACGCTGCTCTTCACATTCTGCGGAGAATGCCTCTGTTTCTGCTGATTATTCTTTGATTTATGACGAGAGACCTCTTGTTTTTTCGGCGTAATCGCGGTACAGGTTTTGGTGGTTGCCTTCGACGCCGCCAGCGCCGCCGCTAGCAGGCGGTTTTGGGGGTGGATGTTCACGGCGGCAGTGGTGGTGATGGGGCAGGCGTTTGAATGGAACCACTCACCTTCTTCTTGGAATAACAGATACCCATTTTCCAATTTACCGAAAAAAAAATTCAAACGAAAAAAAAATACCTCCCAATCGAATCGAATAATATTCAAACAGGAATCGGAGGAAGATCAGCTGAATCATAGAAAAAAAAACGTGACCCGTGAATAAACGGAAAGCAGAATTAAGACGCGGGAAGAAAAAATGTGAAATGAAGAAAAAAGATGAAATATAGTTTAGAGGAAAAGGTAAAGCAGATAGGAGGAAGAAGGAGAAAAAAAGATGGTGAAGCCATGGTCAAAAGACTAGTGGTACAAGAGAGGACAAATTTGGCTGCCTAAAATCTCCCCTCAGTTGTGATTTTTTTTTTTTTTTTCTCTACTTTCTGGTTTGGTTTTGCTTTGTTTCTATTTCATTTTTTTACCATAAATAAACAAGGGTTCATTTATTTTCTAACTAGTGATCGCAGATTTATCATGTTCTCGGTTTGTAAATATGGAATTATATTACGTTATATTTTTATGTAAGTATCTCAACAACATCACATCACTTATTAGTACTTCTCTAATGTGGTGTTTGTTTATTTAATAAAGTGTAATTTAAAAAAAAATACATGATTAAATGATTGATTGTGTATTAAAATTATTTGTAAAGCGTTAGATATATTATGTAAAGTAAAAAAGGAGGAAAGGTGTATTGAAAATTGTATTTTGAAAAAAAGTAAAATATTTGTATTATAAATATTATCGAGTAGAATTTTAAGGAATTTAAAATTATATACCCAAACCGAATAAACAAATAAGAATTAAAATATAAATTCTACAAGTGTCCTACGTCCTGAACAAATAACACTTAAGAAAATTGTCTGACAAAAAGAATTTAGACATAAAATTAAAGTATACAATAAAATATATAGTAAAATGAATTAATGTTTTACTATGAGATCGATAATATAACTACGAAGAACTTTTGTTTGGTAATACTCAATGATCAAATTCGTTACGAATTTGGTATTTTTCATGTAACAAGAAAAAACCATATTATTTTGATGTTTTTCTTTTTCTTAACAAAACTTGAATTAAAATTTAGTTAATTAATGAATTTATAATAAGGAAAAAAAAATATATGAGGCGATGCCATGTCGTAAGTGATACGGATTCTAAAGTGAAATTAATGTCCACCCCTCTAAATAAATCGTTATCTGAAAATTATCGTCGTCTAACTTAGATGGCCGTTTTATGCAACTCATTATCTCAGGTTAAAAAAGACAAAACTTATATAAAGGCGAATCGTATTTATGAAGCTTTATTTTAATTAATGATATTTGACCTTTATTTAAAATATGATCTGAAGTTGATTAAAAAAAAATATATTAAAATAAATAAAATAATTTAAGCTCATGTCATAATCGATTTATAGAGATTAACTTTTAAAATAATGAAGGTGCTTGGAACATAAAGATGCGCGTTTCTTGCTCATATTTGTTTCTTGTTCTAATTCTTAATTTCTTATGAAGGTGTGGCTGCATGCCATTACCCGTAGACGCTATCACACGCTTTGAACACTACACGCACTACACAGTGTGCACGTACCGAATTCTCAAATCAATTTTGATAAAAAAAAAAAGTTTTTTTAATCTGCATAACTTTTCTATAATTAGTTTTTATTCTGAAAAAAAATTAACTTTTTAATTTTAATTTATAATTATTTTTGATTGTTAAATTTTAATTTCATTTTAGTTAAAAAAAAAAAAAAATTCTATCGCTTTAAGTCGTCTTGGAATTAAAATTTGGGTTTTAATTACTGTAGTTGACGTGAACGTTAAAATTTTATTTTTTCCGCACATAGGAGAAATTTCTTGTTCTTTCTAATTTTTTAGAAAAATAAACTTTTCTTTTAACAATCGATCTTCACATCGTCGAATCTGTTCCTAAACCCACGTTTTTTTTTTAATCTATCGTAAAAAAATTATTTTTCGATAAAAATAGGATGTAAATTGGATAATCGAGATAATTAAAAGATCAAAATTGAATAGTTAAATTTTTTTGGATCAAACATAAATTACAGAAAAATTATGTGAAAAAAAAAAACTTTTTTTCTGAGTCAATTTTATAAGGGCATGACAGATTACAAATCTCATGAATATAGAGAGAGGTAATAAAGAGTATAAATGAATTTGTAGTAGGCAAACATCTTGTCATTCCGCTATGACTTGTTCGTTGTTGTTAGTGCTCGTGTTTGAGATATGATTTGTTGACAATCCTAATAAAACAAACAAAATATATATATTGCCCACAAAAGCTTCCAGAAGAACGTCAAATAGTCCATTATTTCTATTATAAGAGAATGAAGAATGAAATGGAAAAAAAGTAATTTCTTGAATCAATATACACGATTACTTTATAAATGACCTCGAATTTAGAGAGGTTGCTAAAGAAAGAGAATAGCTATTACAAGGGTTAATCTCATTCTTTGCTAATTTTACCCAGCACAGTGACCATCTCGTCGAGTCTGTAGTGGTGTAATTTATGTTTAGTACTAATTTGATATGGGGAAATGCCTTTTTATTTTAGGCCTCTAATTTGAGGAGTTGTGTTTTAAGAAAAAATATTTTTCCAATTTAGCAAAAGCAAGACATTAGTTTTTTTGTTTTTTTTTTAAATTTTAATGATGGTAAGTACTCATTTAATCCCAAATTAACTTGCACCATTTTAATAATGCGTACAGTTTTAAAAGGTTAATTTTGTAAAATATTATGTATAAAGGAAAAAAAATTAGTTGAATTGTATATATATTGTGACAAAAAAATAGTGACATTTTTTTGTATAAATTGTGGGATCTTGTGAGGGTGTAGTTTATAGAAATTTTTTATTTTGGGGATGTTGCAAGTTATTTTGGGGCTTTCACATAATGAAAGTAATGCAAGTTATTAACTTATTATGGGACGTAATAAATTCATTTTTTTTTTTGTAAATATAAGTCATATTTTCAAAGCTATCGGATTTTAAATATGAGAAAGAAAAATAATTTATGGGCTTAAATTTTTAAAATTCAAAATTTGCGGGTTTACATTTGCAGAAAAAAAAAAAAAATAATGTCCTATTTTTAAATAAAATAAAAATTACTATTCTTAAAATATAACCCTGAATTATTTTAATAAAAAAATCACTCTCCTTCATAATTTATGGTTGTATTTCCTAAAAAGGGGATGCTAATAACCTGGGCCCATCATTTGTTACCATAGGCGGCCCAGTGGGCTCAGAATCCGTACTTTATTTTCCACAGTCCTGCCTACAAAAAAGCGACCCGCCAATGGGAGGGACTTTGCCAGTTGATTTCTGTTGCACTATCAGTCATCAGTGTCCTTAGTTTTGCAATTGTTTGATTTTCATCCGCTCAACATTCCTTCACAAATTATTGCCAGCAAAAAAAATTAAAAAAAAATGGGCCTTTTGAATTCAAAACAATGACAATTGTTTCTGCAGCTCTGGAAACAGTTTGAGGCTTTTACTTTTTACATCAACTGAATTATTTACATTGTAAAAAAATATGTCGATTTTGTAATGGGTATGGGATTAAATTCAATTATATACGATTAACTGCGCTAAAACTGAAATTATAGAACACAAGAAATTATCAATGAAAAGTATTATCCCAGATTATAACAGACAGGACAGTCTCTTAAATTTCCACCTGCCAAAGACTTAAAGAAGAAAAGGTCTTTGCGCGTTGAATTCTGCTGCAATATCACCCACTCCATATCTTCAGGTTTTTTGCAAAATTGCAACTATTGATTTTGATCCACCCAAATTTTCTACACAAATTATTCCCAGAAAAAAAAAATATTGAGCTTGTGAATCCGACACAATTGTTGTTGGAATGTTAGGGTCAGCTGCAGTACAGGAGGTCAGCCTCGTTTGGGGGTTTGAAGGATGAGATTGACAAACTTGAAAGTGTATTTGGTGCAATCAAGCTGTGCTTCATGATGCAGAGATGAAACAGAGGAAGAGCGAGCCCATACAGAATTGGCTGAAAAAAAGGTGAAAGACGCTGCTTCTGATGCTGAAAAACATACTCGACCGGATTGCTACGGAGGAACTTAGAACAAGGGCTGATGCTGAAACAGGTATGCTGCCTCAATTAAACTCAATTCTTTCTATGAGAAATCCATTATTATTTCGTTTTAAGATGGTTGGAAAAATGAAAAAATATTACGAAAGAAATTAGATGCTTTAGCAGAGGAGAGGCATAAGTTCCATCTGGATGTGGGTGTTCCGGAAAATCGATTTGGGGTGGCATGGGAGAGTAGAATTACTAGTTCTCTTGTGCATGAATCTGAAATCTATGGAAGGGTGAAGAGAAAGAATTGATAATGGAGAATATCCTTGCTGGGGGTGGTAGTGAAGATGATTTCTGTGTCCATGCCATACAGGAATGGGCGGGATCAGGGAAAACTACACTTGCGCAGATGGTCTATAATGATCAAAGGACTGAGAGGCACTTTGAATTGAGAATTTGGGTTTGTGTGTCTGATGATTTTAGTGTGGTGGGAATAGTGAGAGCAATTCTTGAATCTATTGAAGGATGTGGATGCAATATCTCTGCTTTGGATCCACTGGTGCTTCACCTTCAAGAAGTTGAGGGGCAGAAGATATTTATTGGTTTTGGATGATATCTGGAATGAGAAGCATCACCTGTGGGACGAACTGGAAGCAAGTTCTATGATGTGGGTCGGAAGGCAGTGTGGTCATCGTAACGACCCGCATTGAGAAAAGTTGCTTCCATGATGGCTACTACTGTCATACACCACATTAACTACTTATCTGAAGATGATTCTTGGTCCTTATTCAGGCATAGGGCATTCTCCAATGAAGTGGGTGAGAGAACTTGATTGCAATTGGTAAGGCCATAGTCAAGAAATGTGGTGGCGTGCCTTTGGCAATTAAGGCATTAGGAAGCCTGATGAGATTAAAATCTCATCAAAGAGAATGGCGAGCAATTGAAGAAAGTGAAATGTGGGATCTGTCTGATGAAGAAAATGCCATCTTACCTGCTTTGAGGTTAAGTTATGACAATTTATTGCCGCACATGAGACAGTGTTTTGCATATTGCTGCATATTTCCCAGGATTGTGTGTCATGGAGGAGGACCAGCTGATTCAACTGTGGATGGCAAATGGGTACATTCCCAGTGATGGCCCAACTGACATGCACCTCACTGGTCAGTTGATCTTTAAAAAGAGTTGGTTTGGAGATCATTCTTGCAAGATGTCAGGTAAATAACTGGGGCAAGATGAGCTGTAAAATGCATGACTTAATGCATGACTTAGCGTCATTGTCATGAAGCATGAAGCCTGTATCCTAGAGTATAATAGAAGCTTCAAATTCCTAGAACACTTCGTCCTTGTCTTTTGTCTCTGGGTCATCTTCGTATGATCCTGATGATGAGAGCATGCTGAAACTGCCAATTGATCATTCTTTGCGCTCAATGATTGTCCATTCAAGAAATGTTCCACCTGCTTGGAGAAAAGGTTTTCGGACCTTACTCTCTAAGCAAAAATATCTGAAGAGCATTTCATGGGAATAGCTATACCATTGGAAAGTTACCGAATATCATTTGCAAATTGGAACATCTTAGATACCTTGTATTGGCGTTGTCGCATGAAAAAGTCTGCCTGGGTCCTTGACTCATCTCCATAACCTTCAGACATTGAAGCTTCTACATTCTGATAGGCTTGTTGAGCTGCCTAAAGGTTTGAAAGTAATGAAAAATCTTCGGTCTCTAGAGATGGAAGGTTTTAGTTCACTCCTTTGTACACCGCCTGGACTTGGGAATTTAACTTGCCTGCATACACTAAAAATATCTTCATTGTGGGTGAGGATGGGCCTCACCAAATAGACCAACTAAAGGATTTGGAGCTAGGAGGAAATTGAGCATAAAGGGCTTGATAATGTCAGAAGCTTGCAAGATGCCAGAAATGACAACTTGATGACAAAATCGAACCTGGCTTGTTTAAGTTTATCTTGGAAAAGAAACGGCATCAAAGGAAGTCTGCAGAACATTTTGATGAGGTTCTAGAAGGTCTCAACCACACCAAAATATTGAGGAGATATCCATTGCATACTATCATGGTTCCAGGTTCCCAGATTGGATGTCACTTTTGTTTTTCGAAAACTAAAAGCAAATTAGGTTGGAGGACTGCCCTGGATGTGAACAACTTCGCCCGTTGAAACTGCCCCTCTCACTAGGCTAAGCCTCAGCAGGATGGATTCTATCAAGTGTTTGGCTGGTGAAGTTTACGGAGATGGAGAAACTCCATTTCCTGCACTAGAACGTCTCACAATTAGCGGTCTGCCTAACTTGGAGAGATGGACCATGGTAGATTCAGTAAACATCTGTCCTTTGCTTAGAATACCTACAGATACGCACGTGTCGAAATTGGCTGGAATACCAAAGCTACCAACTCTCAAAGAATTGCTAATAGATGACAGCAGCACCGCAATTCTTAATTCCATAACCTTTCTTACTTCACTTACTGGTCTTTACATAACTGGATCTGCAGAAGTGGGTGTTTTACCAAAGGCTTACTGCAAAATCACAAAGGCACTCGAAAATCTAGATATACATTCATCGCCTATCCGGACAGTGTCAAAAATGCTGGATAATCTTTCTTCTCTCAAGACCTTGAATATTGATAGTTGCCATAATCTTGAATTTCTTCCAGAGGACTTCAAGTACCTCTCTTCTCTCGAGTGTTTAGTAATCCGTGGGTGTGATGGTCTGAGATCATTTCCAACAACTTTGTTAGAAGGCTTTTCCTCCCTAACAACATTACATATTAAGGACTGCATGAAACTGAACTGAAGACTTTGTTGGGACCACAGGAAGAGTCACCACCAGCTCTGCATGATTTGGTGTTAAGTGTGCTCCCAGAGCTCGAATATTTACCTGAAAATGTGCAACTATTAACATCACTCGAGCGGTTGGCTATATGGAGATGTGAAGTTGAAGGCATTGCCTGATGGCTTCAAGGATCTCAAATCGCTTAGGAACCTACGTATAAGTGAATGCCCAGAACTGGAAAAGAGATGCAAGAAACCAAAGGGTGAGGACTGCCCCCAAAATATCACACATCCCCATCATCGAAATCAATGACGACGTCATACGAAACCTGGACTAAATTGTGGCTCAGGTTCCTACTCCAGTGGAGGTACATTTTTCTCGCTTAATGTATTTTTACATTTTATTAGGACAATTTTATATTTTTCTTTTATTAATTTTCGTTTATGAATTATGACAAATATTTAAGTTTAATTGTACATATATCAAATTCAAAAAGAAAATGCTCGAATTTTTTTATCTTTCTTTTAACAGTTGGAAATTTGAATACCCTTGTAGTTCTGAGTGGAAATGAATACTCTTTTACTATTAAAAAACAAAAATACACTTCAAACTAAAAAAAGGTGATGTCATAATTACTGCAAGGAGAAGGAATACAGTTAATTCTTCTAAAAAAAACATGATTTTTTGAAAAGCTATAATTCATTTATTGTGTTTGACTAAAACATTGTGTAGAAGTTTTAGCAGTACAATAACAACAATGTTATAGGTGGCTCAAATTTTACTTTACTAAAGGCTCTATCATTTAGTGGGAGATCAAGATTCGATTTTCTTTGGGAATGAATTTGGAGTTATGGGAGTTATAAGGTGGATTAGTAATTTAATTGGAAGTATTTTGAGTGCTTAGTGTCTTTGTTGAGAAATTAAATAAATAGATTATTCCCAACCCTCTCTAAAAGCTCGAAGTTTTTATGATGAGACGGAATTCTCTCATAGTCTTGTGGCAGGTTGTTGGTTCGATTCCGTGGAAGCACTCCACCCATTTAAATTGTCGCTCTGTTGGGCCCACTCTCCGAAGAAGGCAAATGATTCGCCCCACGAAAGTGGGGGAGTGTTGAGGAAATTAAATAAATAGATTATTCTCGATCCTCTCTAAAAGCTCGAGCTTTTTTAGATGAGGCAAAATTCTCTCGATCTAAATACTAACAACTAACTTTATTCGATAAAAAAAAAAAAAAAGCAACAACAATGTTCATGCTTTGAGCTCTCGGTTATGTCTAATTAATTGAAGTGGAGAAATCAAACTGGTGAAGGTGAGTAAAAGTCACTATATTTTAAAAGCAGATATTCGTACGAGACAGAAACGAATCTCTTTACTTTTATTATATGACCCTTGGGCTAACAAAGCCCCAACTCCATCATATTTTAAAGAAGAATATGACTCAACTACCAATCGGAACAATATCTCATGTATGAGAGACCGTTTCCACATGACTTTTTAAATTAGTTGCTAAGAATGTATTAACTATGAGTCTACGAGACGTTGTTTTTGCTAATGAGTCGGTTTGTGATCTAGTAATTTCATTTCGTTTAAATTTCAGCAGCATCTGTATTAGGGGAGTATAAAGACTAACTCTGAGTGTACTAGCTCTCAAAGATTTGGATTTCATGGTCTATATAAAGCAGGTTTCTCTGGTATTTGCTTTTTGAATTTAAGATCAAC
This sequence comes from Stenogyne calaminthoides, assembly GCA_037126765.1. NCBI lineage: Eukaryota > Viridiplantae > Streptophyta > Magnoliopsida > Lamiales > Lamiaceae > Stenogyne > Stenogyne calaminthoides. Next base: position 1,801,517 of record JBBCBC010000021.1, on the reverse strand, counting down.
ATTTCTTCATGTAATGTAGAAGAAGACAGGACGAGCCTAAGATGAGGAATCAGTGGAAGAAAAGAGTTAAAAGAAGAACACTTTGGCTGGATCAGATCTTGAAGATCAAGGTGCTGCATGCTCACATGAGGATTCTAGAAGATGAAACATCGGAAAATGCTCATGCAGATTCATAAGGTATACAAATTGGTTTTTTGATGGATTGTCTAACGTAGTGTTTGTATTATGAATCCATACATTTGATATATGGATTTGCTGATTTTTCTTTTGGACTGTTTATTCTTAAGTTTTTAGAAAAACACATTTTACTCACTTCAATGGATTAATGAAACAATCCCTTCTTAATTCGAATTTCCGATCTTCTTAACACTGTTATTTTGTGTTTGTCGTTATATATTGGGATACATATTTTGCAGCACATTAATTAACACAAAACATATGGAGCAAGTTCAGAAAATGTTGAGCGTACACATGAATCAAGTACAACACAAATATAAAGAGACGAGTACATGAATTCATTGTCCAACTCAATCTCTTTTATATGAAAATGTTGACTTGTAAATGTTTTAAACCTGAAATTATTAAGCCATTGTTTTATCAGATAACGTGTAGTGCATTTTTTTTTTTTTTTTGGGGGTCTTGTATATATATTCCATTATTACAACTACAAGAAAGGAAACTAGTTATAATTGGACTATTAAAATTTCTAGATAAACCAGTTAGGTTTTAAATATCTAATAAGTAAATTATGTGTATAGAAAATGAAACTTATATTAATCTGGTGGGTGTAGAAAATCAAAAGGACATTTATTATTACAGAGATATTCTTGATTTTAGAATTATATTGGTTTTGTTTTACAGGAGACGTAACGTACTTGCTACGAATTTGATAAAAGAAAGGTCTTTGTGAAATATTGTACACTAGTGTTATGTAATACAACATAAATAAGGTAAAAATGGTCAAAATTCTTGGGTCAACAGGGGCGGAGGTCAGGTCGAGGCGCGGGCAGAGGCGAAAGCTTGTGTGAGCATTAAACTCGGGTTGGCGAGATAGAATATGTATTTATAGAAGGATGTTTTTATCAAATATGTGTTGTAGCGCAGTGGTTAGGTTCATTGTTAATGAATTTGGTCGTGGGTTCGATTCCTCTTCAAAACACATTTTTTTTTGTCAATGTTTTTGTAAATATTCATAACATAACATGTATAAGTAACACATTATTGTTATATTGAAAAAAAGTATTAACGTGTAATAAAACATATCATGAATAGTGTTAAATATTCATAAGATAACGTGTTCGTGAACAAAATTATTGTTCTTATGAAGAAAAACGAAGTATTCACAAAAGAATTCAGTACGATTTATGAAAAATTTACGTATTACTAAAAAAACATTTGTATTCTACGTGAACAAAAAATTGTTATCTTATGAAGAAAAATGTATTAACATGAACAAAACAAGATCAAAGCGAAAAAAAGAAATTCGATCCAAAATTACAGATTTAAAGAACAAACGATGTGTTCTACGTGAACAAAATGGAAATATTCCATATGAGCAAAAGAGTGTTACTTCATGAACAAAAACAAGATAAAAAAAAAAAAAAAAAATCATCGGTCTAAAATTATAGATTCTGAATAAGCGTTAAAATAGTGCGAGAAGGATCCCGAATTTAGGCACACACTTTTGTGTTGGCGGTAATTCAAACACCACACGTAATCTTGCACTTTACCCCAAAATCCACATCAAAAACTAAATTGAACAACACGATTTTTGTTTTAGTGATCGGGCGAATTGAAGAAAAATAAATTTAGACGAAATTAGAATAACGAGCGAAGAAGAAGGTTAACCACGTGAGATCTGCCAACAATCCCGAAGAAGAGGAAGAAGAATAATATTGTCGAGTCTTAGGTCTTTGAGCGGCGCGAATAAAGAAGAAAAGCCCATTATGCCCACCAACAATGCGCTTCTAACTCCGTCCTCTTGACCCGCGAAAAAAAAATAAAAAAAAAACAATTCTGGCATATCGTTTTGTAGGATGATATTGCATCAAGTTTTTGTCATTTGATAAACTAAAATGGCAGAAGAAAGAAAGTATGTGCACAAGTATATGGGTAGGGCAGATGTCTCAAAATCACCCAGGGTCTTGGCGGATTTAGAATCCAGGTCGCTATATCCTACCCAATTTATTTAAATTAGGTGTTATAATTTTTTTTTTTTTTGGTTTAGGTTTATTTTTTAACTTTAATTTGATTTTAGAGTTTTTTTTTTTTTTAAATTTTTAAATACCTAACCCGAGCCAAATCGCCCTAAGTGGGTTCATAGTTTATCAAAGCCCTGAAATAGTTTCAATTCCTTACAAAAAATGGTTCGTATGTAATTTAAGATTATTTATTTAGGAGTTAGGGTGTAGAGTCTTGACCAATTTAAATTAGTTGAAAGGTCTTGTGGGACGCCACTCTATATAGATAATATTTTCGGGGAAAATGTTCTGAAAAAAATTTGAGCTTGTGAATCTGAAGGAATGGCAGATGCACTTGTTTCTGCAGTTTTAAAAACAGTTGTTGGAATGTTGGGGTCAGCTGCACTACAAGAGGTAAGCCTGGCTTGGGGTTTGAAGGATGAAATCGACAAACTTGAAAGTGTATTTGGTGCAATCAAGCTGTGCTTCACGATGCAGAGATGAAACAGAGGAAAAGTGAGCCCATACAAAATTGGCTGTGGAAGCTCAAAGATGCTGCTTATGACGCTGAAGACATACTCGACCGGATAGCCACCGAGGGCCTTAGAAGAAGGACCGATGCTGAAAGAGGTATGCTGCCTCAATTTAACTCAATTCTTTCTATGAGAAATCCATTATTATTCCGTTTGAAGATGGTCGAAAAAGTTAAAAAAATAACGAAAAAATTAGATGCTTTAGCAGAGGGAGAGGCATAAGTTCCATCTGGGTGAGGTTGTTGCAGAAAATCGATTTGGGGTGACATTGGAGAGTCAATTACTAGTTCAATTATGAATGAATCTGAAATCTATGGAAGGGGTGAAGAGAAACAAGTGTTAATGGAGAAGCTACTTGCTTGTAGACAAGATGATCTTTCTGTCCATGCGATATGGGGAATGGGCGGACTCGGGAAAACTACACTTGCTCAAATGGTCTATAATGATGAAAAGACAGAGAGGCACTTTGAATTGCGAATTTGGGTTTGTGTTTCTGATGATTTTAATGTGGAGGCAATAGTAGAGAGCTATTCTTGAATCAGTTGAAGGAGGTGGCTGCAATATCTCTGCTTTGGATACACTGGTGCGTCACCTTCAAGAAGTTGAGGGCAGGAGATATTTGTTTGGTGTTGGATGATATCTGGAATGAGAACCATCGTCTGTGGGACGAACTGAAGCAAGTTTTAAGGTGTGGGTCAGAAGGCAGCGTGGTCATGGTAACGACCCGCATTGAGAAAGTTGCTTCCATGATGACTACTACCACCATACATCATATTAACTACTTATCTGAAGATGATTCTTTGTCCTTATTCAAGCAAAAGAGCCTTCTCCAATGGAGTGGGGAGGAAAACTTGATTGAAATTGGTAAGGCTATAGTGAAGAAATGTGGTGGCGTGCCTTTGGCCATTAAGGCCTTAGGAAGCCTGATGAGATTAAAATCTCACAAGGGAATGGATAGCAATCAAAGAAAGTGAAATGTGGGATCTGTTAGATGATGAAAATACCATCTTACCTGCTTTGAGGCTAAGCTATGACAATCTATTGCCAGAAATGAGACAGTGTTTTGCGTATTGCTGCATATTTCCCAAGGATTATGTGATGGAGAAGAATGAGTTGATTCAACTATGGATGGCAAATGGGTATATTCCTCCGACGGCCCAACTCATGACATGTACCTCACTGGTCAGTTGATCTTCAAAGAGTTGGTTTGGAGATCATTCTTACAAGATGTCCAGATAAATATCAAGGGGTAACATAGGCTGTAAAATGCATGATCTAATGCATGACTTAGCATCATCTGTCATGAAGCATGAAGCTTGTATCCTAGAGTATAATAAAGCTTCAGATTCCCAAAACACTTCGTCACTTGTCTTTTTGGCTCCGGGCCGTCTTTGTATGATCCTGATGATGACAGCATTCAGGAACTGCCAATTGATCATTCTTTGCGCTCAATGATTGTGCATCAAGAGATGTTCCATCTGCTTGGATAAAAGATTTATGGCCCTTGCTCTCTAAGCAAAAAATATCTGAGAGCATTTAATGGGTATAACTTTTACATTGAAAAGTTACCGAATATCATTTTGCAAACTGGAACATCTTAGATACCTTGTAATGGCATGCCGCAGTATGAAAAAAGTTTGCCTGGGTCCTTGACTCATCTTCATAACCTTCAGACATTGAAGCTTATAAAGTCTGATAAGCTGCTTGAGCTGCCTAAAGGTTTGAAATTGATGAAAAATCTTTGGTTTCTGGAGATGGAAAGTTTTGAGTCACTCATTTGTACACACCGCCTGGACTCAGAAATTTAAATTGCCTGCGTAGCCTAAGTATCTTCATTGTGGGTGAGGATGGGCCTCACCAAATAGACCAACTAAAGGATTTGGAGCTAGGGGGAAATTGAGCATAAAGGGCTTGATAACATCAGAAGTATGCAAAGATGCCAGAAGCGCCAACTTGATGACAAAATCGAACCTGACTTGTTTAAGTTTATCTTGGAAAAAGAAGGCATCAAAAGGAAGTCTGCAGAATATTTTGAAGAGGTTCTACAAGGTCTCAACCACACCAGAATATTGAGGAGATATCCATTGCATACTATCATGGTTCCAGGTTCCCAGACTGGATGTCGACTTTTAGTTTTTAGGAAACTAAAGCAAATTAGGTTGGAGGACTGCCACGGGGTGTGAACACCTTCCAGCGTTGGGGAAACTGCCCTCTCTCACTAGTCTAAGCCTCAGCAGGATGGATTCTATCAAGTGTTTGGGTGGTGAATGTTATGGAGATGGAGAAACTCCATTTCCTGCACTAGAACGTCTCACAATTAGCTGTCTGCCTAACTTGGAGAGATGGACATAGTTAGAATCAGCAAAGAGCTTTCCTTGCTTAGAACACTTAGAGATATGGTTGTGTCCCCAAATTGGGTGGAATACCAAAGCTACCAACTCTCAAAAGATTGGAAATACATTGCTGCAGCACCACAATTCTTAATTCCATAACCTTTCTTACCTCACTTACAGATCTTAACATATCCAGATCTGCAGAAGTGGATGTTTTACCAAGAGGCTTACTACAAAATCACAAGGCACTCGAATGCCCAGAAATATATTTATCGCCTATCCGGACAGTATCAAACGTGCTGGATAATCTTTCTGCTCTCAAGTATTTGAAATTTACTAAAATGCGATAATGTTGAATTTCTTCGGGGGACTTCAAGTACCTCTCTTCTCTCGAGTGTTTAGATATCTATGAGTGTGATGGTCTGAGATCATTCCCAACAACTTTGTTAGAAGGCTTTTCCTCCTAACAACATTAAATATTAAGGACTGCATGAAACTGAAGACTTTGTTGGGACCACAAGAAGAGTTACCAGCTCTGCATGGTTTGGTGTTAGCTGTGCTCCCAGGGCTCGAATATTTGCCTGAAAATGTGCAATTATTAACATCTCTCAGGGTGCTGCTTATCTTGGGGTGTGAGAAGTTGAAGTACTGGCCTGATGGCTTCAAGGATCTCAAATCGCTTAGAAGCTATATATATATGGATGCCACAACTGGAAAAGAGATGCAAGAAACCAGAGGGTGAGGACTGGCCCAAAATATCACATCCCTTCATCAAAATCAATTACTACATCATACAACACCTCGACTAAATTGGCTGAGATTCCAAGTGCAGTGGAGGTACATATTTTTTCTCACTTAATGCATTTCAACATTTTGTATTTTTTATATTTAAAAAAGTCATGTGACTATCACTACTAATTATCCTGAATTACTATAACTATATATGCATTTCAAATCTCATTGTGGAACAGATCCCCACAGATAAGCAAAATAAAAAAATACATCAACAATCCACAGCACAAGAAAGCGTGGAATAAGATAACCACAACCCACAACACAAATACTTCCTACTTCCCCTAGGCTATTACTACTTTTTAATAACTGCCCCAAATCTCAGTAAGAGAAATTAGAAATTAATGTAAGGTTAAAAACATGAATTTTTGAAAAGCTATAATCCATTTAATGTGTTTGACTAAAACATTGTGTAGAAGTTTTAGCTGAACAGTAACAACAATGTTCATGCTTGAGCTCTCAGACATGTCTAATTAATGGAATGGAGAAATCAAACTGGTGAAGGGGAGTAAAGTTACATTTTTTTAAGGTAGCTAGAAATTCGTACGAGACCAGACGAATCTCATTTACTTTATTATATGACCTTGGGCTTACAAAGCCCCAGCTTGTTCATATTTTAAAGAAGAATATGACTCAACCACCTGTCTGAACAATATCTCATATACGAGACTGTTTCACTACGACTTTTTAAATTAGTTGCTGACATTGTTTTTTGCTAATAATTTAGTTTTGTGATCTAATAATTTCATTTTGTTTAAATTAGTTGCTGACATTGTTTGGATTTTTATGATGTACATAAAGCAGGTTTCTCTGCTAATTGTTTTTGAATTTAATATCAACATTTCTTCATGTAATGTAGAAAAGGATGGGATGAGCCTAACAAGAGCAATTATTCAGTGGAAGAAAGAGTTAAAGAAGAACACTTTGGCTGAATTAAATCATGAAGATCAATGTGCTGCATGCTCACATGAGGATTCTAGAAGGTCTATGCGTACTTCTTGTGAAAACGAAGATGAATTCTCCTTGAAGATGGAAGATGGGAAAATGCTCATGCAGATTTGTGAGGTATACAAATTGATTTTGATGAACTGTCAAGTAAGTTTGACTTAGTTAATATGAATCTGATCTTTAAGAAGGGTTGTTCTCATTAAGGGCAGTGCAATTTGTTGATTTTTTCTGGATTTTTTATTCTTAAGTTTTGTGGACATGCATTTTACTCTCATTTCAATGGACAAATGAAGTAATCCATTCTTAACTCCTACAAGTTATCTTCCTCTTGTAGTCTAGGTATTTATGAGTGATTAGTTAATGACAAGAGGATGAAAACAATAAATTATTTTCAGCAAACATAGATTATTTGTTAATGACACTAATAGCTTGCATGTATGGCATAATATTTCATTCTCTAATAGAACAAGGACCCACGAGCTTTAATTAGCACTAATTGCTCAGGGCTCTCTTTTGTTTATTTCATACAAGTAACTAAGAATCACCACTGTTATTTGCAACAGCAACTGACATCAGTGTCTTTCGTAAGGCTGATCTCAAAGGAGATGGTGGAGTAAATCCCAGCTCCGAGAGTCTTTTATGTGTGAGGCAGATAGTCTTTGAAGAATGGAATTTGAACAGCTAAAAGTTTTTGTACCTTAGCATACGTGTGGTTGATGTAAGTGGTCATTGTTCAGATTCATTTGGCACAAGGAAGATGTTACAGCCAAGCTATGATTGTAATTTTTTATTTAAAAAGAAGTCTACAAACTTTACTTGAGGACTAATCCAGCTTTCTTTAGAAATCAATTTTAACACAGAAGCAATGGCATCAGGTTTTAATTCAAATTAATTTCGAAGCAGCAGCAAACAAGTCCTTGTACAACTAGGCCCTCTCCTTTTGCTGACTAATGGATTGACTTGTATACTTGTATTTTTGAATGAATAAGTTACTCTTGGGCTTGCATACTGATCTATTTTTTAAAAAACAAAATGTGCCTTTTATTTTTAAGACAAAAGTCTCATGTGCAAGTCAATTTGGTTTGAATGAATCTAACACCTTACCAAGTATTTTCCAACCTATCAAGTATATCTACGAAACGTCCTAATATATTCAATGTGTCAAGTATTTTTTAATTTGAGTCATTAAATTATATGAGTCTTAAGTCTGACTTGGGTCTTGTGAGAATCTTTCGCTCAATATTTTAAGTGGTAACTTAATTTTCTTTTTCTACTAAAACAATCTGAAATTTCTTTCATTGGTTGGTAGGGCGAGTGAACATGCAGTCCATCCTGTCCTCACTATAGGCCCAAGATACCCAGGCCAATCACATCTTATTCATCATTTATTTACCATAGGCCCAATGAGCTCAGATATGGGCTTTATATTTTATTTTCCACATTTCACACCAAACTTTGTTTGGCAAATTACTACCAGCACAAAAAAAAATAAAATTGAACCTTTCGAGTTTTCGGATCCAAAACATTGGCATAAAAGTGTAGATGAGTCGAGACGGCATTTAAATACTTCGTATTATTCGAATAGAAATTAAAATCAACTTGAATCGAGTCAAATTCAAGCTACGAATAATTATTGAATTGAGTTGAGCTCTCATAAATCTTGAAACTCGAGAGGCTCATGAGCTTATTTGAACACAATAATTATTATGTCATTAATTTTATTATATATATATACATGTATATTTTAATAATATATTTTACATTTAATATTATAAAATTATAGATAATTGAGTCGAGTCTCGAGTCTATTGAATTTCTTATCAAAATCGAGCTCGAGCTTAAAATTTTAAGCTCAATTGAATTTGAATCGTGTTTGAAATTCATGCATTCTAATTGAATAAAGTTGAGTTCAATTATTACTTGACTCGACTTCGACTACGCCTGGATTTACATGTACTTGTTTGACTGAAAAGACAACTTTGAGCATTTTACTTTGATTTATTTTACTGTTCTTTTCAATAAAAGCACTATGTAGCCTTAAGATTAATTTGACGACCGGGCCTACTTTAAATTGAAAAATAATAATGGATTAAATTTTTTTGTTATGATAACTTTTTATGCGTTTTTGAAATTGGTCCGATACATTCCAATTTATGATATAACTCTTGTATGTTTCAACTTTATTTGAATTTAGTTCATAAATCGGTCAATACGGTTAGTCAACGGTAATATTTTTGGCCGCCCTATTTTCATTATTGATTTATTTTTAATCACTAATTGCAATTAGTCGGTTCAATGGTCAGTTTTACGGGTTGGGTCTAGTTCAATTTTTTTTTTAATTATTAATATAACTAGGTCGGGTTTAGAACCGACCCGAAAAAATGTAACCCTATAATTTGTGTATTTCCTTCCTATTTTCATTCTGTTCTGTTGAATTAAAAATCTTATCATTTCAAGCTAAAACCTTACAATTAATCTGTGTATTTCCTTCCTATAATATTTATGGGACATTCCATTACAGAAAATCTTCCCCAATTTTAAACAAAAAATTTGCAGCATACGAACACACAGTAAAAGAACAAAAACCTCGATTTACCACAAATGCATTAAAACAACAACTCTGATTTCAGATATGATGGAATAATATAAATCTACATCAAAATTACTAAAAATAACATGAATTTTCCCGGATTTTTTTCTCAATTGAAGAAAAAAATTAACGGAAGAAACCTAATCACTACTACACATTTGAGCTTGGAAAGAAACTTGAACAACCTTTTTTTAACTGAGCTCAAAATGGTTCTTGGAAGCGGTTCTATTAAAAAATGCGATTAAAAAACATTGCCCAATATCAAAACTTAGATTGGAAGCGGTTTTGAACCAGCTGTCCAAAAAAAAAACTTAGACGGAGACGGGCGGTTCATAAACCGCTCTCCAAGTGAATTAATTTTTATTTTTATTTTTTTTTGTAAAGCTTTTATTTTTTTTTTTATTTTTTTTTTTTTTAATTTGTAAATTCTTTTTAGGTACCTTTCAAATATTTTATTCTTTTTAAATTCTCGTGTTATTTCTTTTTAATATTAAGTAGTATATAATGAGATTAACACAAACTCTTATGTAAAATTTGTTCATAATATTACTTGTTTAAATAAAAAGTATTACTTGTTTAGATAGAAAGATATAACTTGTTTAAAAGAAAAAGTATTACTTTTTTAGATGAAAAAGTATTACTTGTTTAAAGGAAAATATTACTTATTTAGATAGAAAAGTATTACTTGTTTAGAAGGAAAATTATTACAAGTTTAAAAGAAATGTAGTACTTTTTAAAAAAAAAATACAAGTAAAAATATAATTTTAATATAATTTAATTTAAAGTTATATAAAAAAATTATTATATAAAAATGTGATTGAATTAATAAATAAGATAATTGAAATAAAAAGAATTTTAAAAAATTTGTAAGCAAAAAAAGCGATTTTTAGAACATATAGAATTAATTTCATTAAATAAATGCAAGAAAAGTATTACTTGTTTTAGATGAAAAAAGTATTACTTGTTTAAAAGAAAAAAATTACTTGTTTAAATAGAAAAATATTACTAGCTTGTTTAAATGAAAAGATATAACTTGTTTAAAGAAATATATATATTACTTGTTTAGAAAGAAAAAATATTACTTGTTTAAAAGAAAAATATTACTTATTAAGATAAAAAAAAAGTATATTCTTGTTTAGAAGAAAAAATATTACAAGTTTAAAAGAAAGGTGCGTAGTGTACTTTTAAAAAAAAAAAAATAAGTAAAAAAATATAATTTTAATATAATTTAATTTAAATTTATATAAAAAAATTATTATTATATAAAAAGTGTGATTGAATTAATAAATAAGATAATTGAAATAAAAATTTTAAAAAAAAAAAAAAAAAGCAATGCAGGGCATATAAAATTAATTTCATTAAGTAAATGCAAGAAAATTTCTTTTGCCCGGAATTGAATTGATCCTTTCCAAAGGATCGGTGTTAGGTCCCCATCTATGGGCGAATAATTCCTCAATTAATTGGGAGGCTTGGTGGGCATATATGAGATGTTTGGTGGTCGTACCTAAAAATTGATATTTTTTTTTTTTAAAAAAAAAAAGTTTTGGAAGCTGATTCTCCAAGTGAACCTTTGCAATCTGGTTAAAAAACCGTTGTCAATGCGATTTCTTGGGCGGTGGTTTTTATCAATTATCCGGCTTAGACATTTGTTCGGAAGCGGTTATAACGACTCTCCAAGGTCATTTTTAACTGTTATCCAACCCAAATCTGTATGGGAACGGTCATTACACTATCGAACCAATAGGAGAAAATTTCTCGTGGTCGAAAAAAAAGGTCCCCAAATATATTTACATAAATCAAAAGTCGGTATCATTAGGGTTATTATTAATCACCAAAGGTTCAAGCTTCAGTAGATCAAGCATGTTTAATCGAATCGGCCCTCTGATGTCGGGGCAAAATGGTTTCTCATCCACCACCGACGGCGTGTTTTGACTCATTCTGTGTATGTACTTGCCAACCGACGAATCGGTTGAACGTTGAAAATGGTTCTCGTCCGCGGATCGAACAAAAATCTGGTTGTCCGATTCAAGAAGAGCCATGTATATTGGCAAGGCCAGTGCACATTTGGTAGGATTCAAACCCCCGACCTCATGACAGTGACAATTTTGCTGAATAGCACCGTGGTGGCGTGAGATCTAGCTCAATAAGGCGCGTGATTGAAGAGAATCGAAGAGTTTTTTAGGTTCAAATCTTCCATGAACGGCCGTGAAGTTAGTTAGCAAAGTGGCAGCATGTAAAGTCGTAGCTTATACGTATTCGCCGGCCTTTCGTTAATGGAAAGCGATGAATCCGAACCCGTGTGCGGCTGGCATGTGTAAAGGGAAGTCATCGAATTAAGCGACTCTGAATCGGACCCGTGTACAATCCTAAATTATGATTTAAAATAATATTTTTCTCAATTTAATAGATAAATGATTTTTTAAAGGAGACAAAAATATAAATTTGACATCTAATGTAAATTAATTTTTTTTTAACCAAATAACATAGTTTAGCCATCTCAACAATTAGAAGTCAATTCAAAGCATTTATTTTATCATTAGGAATCCGCATTTCTCTTGTGTGCCTCAATAAGAATAAATGGATAAGTAAAGATTCATTCGATCTTCTGTAGTTATAGCCCAAGATACCCAGCCCAATCATTTCTATTCATCATTTGTTACTATTTGCGGCCCAATGGGCTCCTCCTTACTTTATTTTCCACCTTCCTTACTTTATTTATATTTGCACTATCAGTCATCACTCATCACCCATCTTTTAATGAGATCATATATTATATAATGGATGTTTCATTTTATATTTTTTAATATATTGAATGATGCGTAAAATAATAAAATATATTCAATCTTGTTATACCTAAAGGTGGATTGATTGGCAGGATTGATCGGGATAGGCGTGATTAGGATTTTAATACCGATTAATCTCTTTGTTTGGTTTTGCGGGATGAGAAAGCATGTGATATCTTTAAGCCCGTATAAAAATGTACAAAATCCCGTGGAGGATATCCCAATCCGTGGAAGGTGGGATAGAGATATCTCAAATCTTGATATTCAAAATTGTCCTTATTGTTTGAATTGATTAGCGAGAATAAAGTGTTTGTTTGATTGATTTAAAGTAATTATGGCGTTTTAATGGGTATCTCATTTCTTTCCAAATCGTAGCATATCTTGATTCAAAATCAGGTTAAATCAATCAAATCTTCTTTCAGCCAGCTCCATTCATCTGTATCACAATTAATCGAATCAAGTGAACCAAACATCTCTAAGTCCATACATTAAAGATTGAAAAGAAATGAAAAGCCAATTAAAAATGAAAAGTGAAATAAAGGAATAGAACAGTCTTTCACATTAGTTTTTCCAATTGTTTGATTTTCATCAATCACCTTTTCTTCACAAATTATTGCCAGTGAAAAAAAAAAAAAAAAAAAATTGAGCCTTCTGAATTCAAAACAATGGTAATTGTTTCTGCAGCTCTGAAAAAAGTTTAAGCTTTTTACTTTTACATCAACTGAATTGTTTACATGGTTAAAAAAATGCCGATTTTGTAACAAGAAATTACCCAATTAAAACTTATCCCAGATTAGAGACAGGCTCTTAAATTCTCCACCTGCCAAAGACTTGAAGAAAAGTCTTGCGCGTCGAATTCTGCTGCAATATCACCCACTCATATCTTCAGTTTTTGCAAATTGCAACTATTGATCTTGATCCACCCAAATTTTCTACACAAAATTTTCCCCAGGAAAAAAAAAATATTGAGCTTGTGAATCCGAAACAATGCCAGATGCACTTGTCTCTGCAGTTATGAAAACAGTTGCTGGAATGCTGAGGTCAGCTGCACTGCAAGAGGTCAGCCTGGTTTGGGGTTTGAAGGATGAAATCGACAAACTTGAAAGTGTATTTGGTGCAATCCAAGCTGTGCTTCACGATGCAGAGATGAAACAGAGGAAGAGTGAGCCCATACAAAATTGGCTGTGGAAGCTCAAAGATGCTGCTTATGACGCTGTAGACATACTCGACCAGATTGCTACCGAGGGCCTTAAAAAAGAAGGGCCGATGCTGAAAAAGGTATGCTGCCTCAATTAAACTCAATTTTTTCTATGAGAAATACAATATTTCAATTGAAGATGGTTGAAAAAGTGAAAAAAAAATAACGAAGAAATTAGATGCTTTAGCAGAGGGAGGCATAAGTTCCATCTGGTGAGGGTGTTCCGGAAAATCGATTTGGGGCGACACTAGAGAGTCAATTACTACCTCACTTGTGAATGAATCTGAAATATATGGAAGGGGTGAAGAGAAACAAGTGTTAATGGAGAAAAGATCCTTGCTGGGGGTGGTAGTGAAGATGATCTCTGTGTCCATGCGATATGGGGTATGGGCGGACTCAGGAAAACCACACTTGCTCAAATGGTCTATAATGATCAAGGACTGAGAGGCAATTTGAATTGCGAATTTGGGTTTGTGTGTCTGATGATTTCAATGTGGAGGCAATTGTGAGAGCAATTCTTGAATCAGTTGAAGGAGGTGGCTGCAATATCTCTGCTTTGGATCACTGGTGCGTCGCCTTCAGGAGAAGTTAAGGGGCAGAAGATATTTGTTGGTTTTGGATGATATCTGGAATGAGAAGCATCGCCTGTGGGACGAACTGAAGCAAATTTTACGATGTGGGTCGGAAGGCAGTGTGGTCATCGTAACAACCCGCATCGAGAAAGTTACTTCCATGATGGCTACTACTGCCATACACCACATTAATTGCTTATCGGAAGATGATTCTTGGTCCTTATTCAAGCAAAGAGCCTTCTCCAATGGAGTACGGGAGGAAAACTTGATTGAAATTTGTAAGGCCATAGTCAAGAAATGTGGTGGCGTGCCTTTGGCGATTAAGGCCTTAGGCAGCCTGATGAGATCAAAAATCCCACGAAGGAATGGATAGCCATCAAAGAAAGTGAAATGTGGGATCTGTTAGATGATGAAAATTGCATCTTACCTGCTTTGAGGCTAAGCTATGACAATCTATTGCCACAATTGAGACAGTGTTTTGTGTATTGCTGCATATTTCCCAAGGATGATGAAATGGAGGACCACCGGCTGATCCAACTATGGATGGCAAATGGATATATTCCCTCCGACGGCCCAACTCATAACATGTACCTCACTGGTCAGTTGATCTTCAAAGAGTTGGTCTGGAGATCGTTCTTGCAAGATGTCCAGATAAACCACAGGGGTAACATGAGCTGTAAAATGCATGATCTAATGCATGACTTAGCATCATCTGTCATGATAAACCACAGGGGTAACATGAGCTGTAAAATGCATGACTTAGCATCATCTGTCATGAAGCATGAAGCCTGTATCCTAGGGTATAATAAGAAGCTTCAAATTCCCAAAACACTTCGTCTCTTGATGATGGGAGCATTCAGAAACTGCCAATTGGTCATTCTTTGCGCTCAATGGTTGTGCATCTAAGACTAAGAGATGATTTTCTTCCAAGAGATCTTTTTCTCCCTGCTTGGGGAAAAGGTTTTCAGACCTTAATCTCTAAGCAAGAATATTTGAGAGCATTTGATGGCCGGTGTTACTTTTTGCATTGAAAAGTTACCGAATATCATTTGCAGATTGGAACATCTTAGATACCTTGTAATGACGTGCTACGATATGAAAAGTTTACCTGAGTCCTTGACTCATCTCCATAACCTTCAGACATTGAAGCTTATACATTCTAATAAGCTTGTTGAGCTGCCTAAAGATTTGAAAGTAATGAAAAATCTTTGGTTTCTGGAGATGGAAAGTTTTTATTCACTCCTTTGTACACCTCCTGGACTCAGGGATTTAACTAATCTACGTGGATTAAGTATTTTCATTGTGGGGGAGGATGGCCCTCACCAAATATACCAGCTAAAGGATTTGGAGCTAGGAGGGAAATTGAGCATAAAAAGGCTTGATAACGTCATAAGTTTGCAAGATGCCAGGAGCGCCAGCTTGGTGACAAAATCGAACCTGACTTGTTTAAGTTTATCTTGGAAAAGAAAGCATCAAAAGAAGTCCGCAGAACATTTTGAAGAGGTTCTACAGGGTCTGCAGCCACACCAGAATATTGAGGAGATATCCATTTCATACTATCATGGCTCCAGATTCCCAGACTGGATGTCCACTTTTGTTTTCGGAAACTAAAGGAAATTAGCTTGGAGAACTGCCCCAGATGTGAACACCTTCCACCTTCTATGTAAACTGCCCTCTCTCACTAGGCTAAGCCTCTACCACATGGATTCCATCAAGTGTTTGGATGGTGAATGTTATGGAGATGGAGAAACTCCATTTCCTGTACTAACGCATCTCACAGTTAATAACATGAGCAACTTTGAGAGATGGGCCATGGTGGATTCGGCACAGAGCTTTCCTTGCTTAGAAAACTTAGCGATACCTGTGGGTGTGATAGTGTTAGATCATTTTCAACAACTTTGTTAGAAGGCTTGTCCTCCTAAAGTTTATCTATTAGCAACTGCAAGAAACTGAATACTTTTTTGGGACCACAACAAGCTCTGCATGAGTTGAAGTTAGCTGAGCTCCCAGAGCTCAGTATTTGCCTGAAAATGTGCACCTATTCACATCTCTCAAGAGATAAGGGGATGTGAAGTTGAATTCCTTGCCTGATGGCTTCAAAGATCTCAATTCGCTTAGGAGGCTATCTATCAAGGAATGCCCAGAACTGGAAAAGCGACGCAAGAAACCATAAATCTCATTTCGAAACAGATGCCCACGGATAAGCAAATTAGAAAAAATAAAAACAAAACCATAGCCCAAGAAAGCATAGTGGAATAAGATAACCACAACCCACAACACAAACACTTCCTACTTCCTTTGCTGTTACAACTTTTTAAGTATTTGACCGTCTCATTATTATATTACGTATTAAATCATGAATTTATAGAGCTCCAGTCTAATTTAACAAATATAATCCAAATATTGGTGAAAATATATTTCACGAGATATGCTTACATATTTTTTTTTAATATAATAATTCTATATATAATTTATTTTTCTTATTTATGTATATTAATATTAAATTGACAATTCATTATATATAAGATAAGGTTTAGTGCGTTGAAATTTTATAGTTTTTAAAAATTATATGTAATTTTTGTTAACATCAATAGTGTTGTTAACTTGTAGTAAGACATTCTATGATATAATTATATATATATAGTTAAATAAATTGAATATTTGAAGAAGAAGAGAAAATGAAACTTAATTAAAAGTGGTATTTGTCTTAAAATTTACTTAAACAAAACTCATCTAAAAATCAATTATTTAATGAAATAGATAGCAAAATACCCAAATAATACGTCATGAAAATAACAATTATAAAATCAATGAAATTAAAAAAGATGCACTAAAGTTATTAGGTTGATTTGAAAATTTTATATTGAGATATTTCTCAAATTAATAATTTATCGTACTGATAAGTCGGATTTAGTGTGTTATTTATGTGCTTATTGTAACAATTTTGTGGTTATAAAATCACTATTCTTTTGCATTTACTTGATTTATTTTGTCTAGATCTCGTGTGCTATGATATTATATTTTTATTAAATTTTGGGTATTTTTAGATCTTTTTTATGAAGTTTGACACGAGCTGAGTGTGAAGAATATATACAAATTGGTCAAGGTAATTACATGCAAAAGCCCAATGATGGAATGTGTAGAAGTTTTAGCAGATCAGTAACAACAATGTTCATGCTTGAGCTCTCAGTTATGTCTAATTAATGGAATGGAGAAATCAAACTGATGAAGGGAATAAAGTCATGCATTAGGTCATGTATGAAAATGTTTCACACAAGGCTTTTTAAATTATTAACTATGACAAGTTGTTTGCTAATGAGTCAGTTTGTGATCTAGCAATTTCATTTCCTTTAAATTTCAGTAGCATCTGTATTGGGGGGAGTATAAAATTTTGGATTTCATGGTCTATATAAAGCAGGTTTCTCTGGTAATTGCTTTTGAATTTAAGATCAACATTTCTTCATGTAATGTATAAGAAGATGGGACGAGCGTAAGATGAGCAATTAATCAGTGGAAGAAAGAGTTAAAGAGAAGAACACTTTGGCTGAATCAAATCATGAAGATCAAGGTGCTGCTTGCTCACATGAGGACTTTAGAAGGTCTCTGGATACTTGTTGCAGAAACGAAGATGAATTCTCCTTGAAGATGGAAGATGGGGAAATGCTTATGCAGATTTGTGAGGTATAAAAATTTATTTTGATGGATTGTCAAGTAAGTTTGACTTGGTAAATATGAATGTGATATTTAAGAAGTGTTGTTCTCATTAACAGCAGTGCAATTTGTTGATTTTTCCTGGATTGTTTATTCTTAAGTTTTGTGTGCACACATTTTACTCTCATTTCAATGCATAAATGAAGTAATCCCTTCCCAACTCATTCAAGTTATATTCCTCTTGTAGTCTATTAGGTATTTACTACTAACTAGTTAATGACAAGAGGAAGAAAGCAATAAATTACTTTCAACAAACATAAATTATTTATTGATGGCACTGATAGCTTTCATATATGGTATAAGTTTACATTATGAAATAGAACAAGGACCAATGAGCTTTAATTAACATTAATCGCTCCTGGCTCTCTCCTGTTTATTTCATACAAGTAACTAAGAATCACCACTGTTGCTGCAACAGCAACTGCCATCACTGTCTTTCTTAAGGCTGATCTCAAAGGTGATGGTGGAGTAAATCCGAGTTCAGAGAGTCTTTTGTGTGAGATAGCATAGTCTTTGAAGAATGCTTCTTCGTCCTGCCCCATTACGACAATTATGAACGATCAACAAATCGAATCACTTATCATGCATTATGACTATGACAATAATTTTTAATGTAAAAAGTGAAGTGTTTTCTGAAGACAATTTGTTGTACCTTAGAATAGAGGATGACATATTTTCTGAATTCTGGATCCTCAACCAAAACTTTATCAGTAGGTAGTTTTAACAAACCCTTTGAATCTGCTTTAAGAAGCTCCCTATTTATCATATGTACATTAAGTTTATGGAAGTTCGAAAGCTGGAATTTGAACACCTAAAGTAACTTGTGTTTGATTGCTTACACGAAGTATGAATTGTCAAATTTGAGAGGGTCGCTTGTCCAAGGACCTTCAAATCCTGATCTTTCACGATGTGCTTTTCCCTGTTATAAGGATTAAAAGCACTTATATAAATCTTCATTCACAAGCATCATCTGAGATTCTGATGCATATGTAAAAAAGTACCAGGGTGTGTCCTCCAGATAGCGCTACAATGTCTTGGTCAGTTAGACCCATTCGGTAGAAAACATTTCTCAGATGTAAAGCACCTAAAAGATAAAGAGAAACATTCTTATTCTTACTGTGTTATGTTATTTGCATCTCCCAGGTTAATAATGGATGCAACTTTAACAAGATTTATGTTCGCCGAATATATTATTTTGAATTCTAACCTTCGTTGGCATTTGGAAGGCGCCCTTCTTCAGGGGACATCGTTGAATCCTACCAAAAGTCGAACGATCTCATGAAAAAGCTTCAAGCTTTTCTTACGGAAACTTATAAAAAGATATGGAGTAAACAAGAAAATTAAGCACTTGTGAAAAATCCCTCAATGTGTCTACCTTTCTGCCTGGAACAAATTCAATAGTAGGGCCTCCAGTTGCCTCAACCGCAATAACCCCAGCAAGCTGAAAACTCAAGAATCAGAATGCAGAAAATATAACTTACTTTCATGTTAAGTTCAATCTTGGTCATAAATTCTTCAGAAAAATGAGTAACAATAGTTTGGAGTACAGGCTTGCAGTGGTCCTCCTTATTCTAGACTAGAAATTAAGAAGAAATGAATTTATTTACTTATATGATACCCCACCATACTCATTTCAGATTATGATATATCCTGAATTTTCTTTTTCTTCTAAACCTTAGTTCATTTTTTCATTACTAATTTAAGGCAGGAGCCTTGAAATTCACTGCAAAACATTCAATCAAGAAAGCGTTTTGTGATAAAGGGAAATGTAACAATGCACATCTTCTACCTGGTAAAGATCTGCATACGAAATTCTCGGGTGTTTCGCCTTTACCTCTTCTGTTGTCAAAACATAACCACAAGTCAACCAGTGGATATTAATCAGGATGCATCTCTTTGCTTTAGAATTTGTATCATTCATAACTTGTAATTCAAGAACTTCAACCAAAAGTGATGAAATAAAACCATGCAGGGAATGAAATCAAGATATAAACTCACCACAAAGATCAATTGCAATTTTTAGACCACTATTTGCAGCATGGTTATACTCAACTTCGTTCCTAATCGACCCATTTGGACCTCCAGTCTTCGTTTTTGCATCATATGTTCCTGCATCATGCCACCTACAACAATTTCAGAAGCATGAGTTTATTTAATCTCACAAACCAACTTCTTTTACACAACAATTTCTCTCTTCATTTGGTTCTTAATATCCCACTAATTTATTTGATATAAATATAATGCCACAGATTTATTTCAACAATTAACATTGTTCTACTGCAAGTAAGCAAAGCCTATGTAAACAATATATATATATATATATATATATATATATATATATATATATATATATACTGCTATTAATGCAACAGAAATATAATTTTTTCTTTTTAATTATTGGAAAAAGTATACTTACGCCAAGCGAAGCAAAATAGGGGCACAGTTCTTGGAGGAGATGATTGCTCTAATATCTCTACGCGCCCTTTCTATTTCCTTAACATACTCATTATCTGTCATTTCAATGCAAATTAATGATCAATAGCCAATTATAATTTGTTCAATTCATGAATATTTCAGCAATATATATAGGTTTTAGATAAATACCTTGTCAAATGCGTGAAGAAAACTGGAATTAAGAGAGAAGTAATGAATATTTGGATTGGATTAGCACAAGAAAAGATAAGAACAACACAACACAAGGCATCTTGTTTTATCAATTTTAATGAAGTCAAGATTCTTGATTCTCACTACCATGTTTTCAACAAGGAATATACTTTGTACGAGGACTAAAGTCATGAATGCAGGGGAAAGAGAATCAGCGTTATCAAAATAAAAGCGAGTATTATTCCGTCGTTAGTATCATAGTCATCTCCATCAATTAATTTTTTATATATATAAATAACACATTTCATAGAAGAAAAAAAAGATAATTGTGTACATTCGTTTAATAATGTAACTGAGTGAGGATGAATAGAAAATATTCTAATATTCACTCACGAACCCAGAAATCATCATACTCAATTACCCCTTTAAAGTTAATTCCAAAAAGTTAATAGTGAATGAGGGTGGTTTCATGGTTAAAATTTATAAAGTGATAAACTTGTAATATAAAAACAAAACCAACATGCTTTATCAGAGTCAATTTGTACTTTTGTACAGTAATATACCTTGGCATGTAAGTTTAAAATAATACTCAATATGTCTCATGATCGTTGCAACATCAAAAATAAACTCAAACCAAGTAAAGTGAATTTAGTGAGTTTGAATGGAATTTAATTTTGAATGTTGTGAATATATTAATATTATATTTATTTATATTTTAAAAATATAGCAGTAATATTAGAATATCTAAATAAGACAAGTATTGCAGTAATCACGATGGGAACGTGGAGTATATCAACTCTCCCTCTATCTATAAAGTATGTTTAGCCTTTCATGTTATCATGCAACAAACATCATTCAATTATATTTCATGTTATTAAAAATTTAAATACAAATTTCTTTTTTCTAAGAAGACAAAATAAAATGGGATGGAGCTGAGTGTAATAATAGTAGAAAAGTAAGATAGAGATGAGATGATGTGGTGCATCTCAATCCCAAATACCAAGGCATTCTAAAATAACTCCAGCATGCCATTGGGGATAGGGCTTGTGGCTTGAGTTTCTTGCGCCGCTTTATGCGTCTTCTGCCTGACCTTATTTTATCTTTGTATAAGATTTGTGTCTTTTTCTTCAAATCTCCCACCCCAATTTCCCCTTTCTGTACTAATTATTCCCTTTTTTGTCATATCCTGTTTTGAATCAAAATTTGCATCTTTGAGTAGACATTGTGAAGCAGGAGAGAATTCTTCTCTTCTTCCCCTTTTCGGCGTTAATTATACTTCCTTCCTTCCTCCCAAGGTTTTTCTCGGTGAAAACGTTGCCGAGTGTCTGGCAACTTTTGTCGGTTGGCGTAGGTCTCGAACCTCTCGCACATTTGGTTGCATCCTTTTTACGATTTCTTGTCGGTGGTGGTTGGCGAGGTCCAACCCCGCCGAAAGCACCATGAGTTCTTGACTTGGAGCGCGTGGGCTCGGGGCAAACGCAGCTCCGGAATCTCAACGTCTTGTTCAAGACCATAACCCGATATTCTTTTTATTTCGGAGTCTAAGGTGTCGATCTTGTAGCCACTAGATGGCGTGTACTTTTGAATTATGTTGGTTGTTTTTGTGTGGAAGCCTTTGGTAGTGGTGGATTGCTCTTGTTTTGGTCTAGTAATATTAATGTTTGGTGTTGTATGTACTCTAAGGGCCACGTTGATTTATTACATCTCGGCTAACAACAAAATTGGTACTTGGCGGGTTTTATAGAAACCCTATTCATCATCGTATGCACCTTTCATGGGGAGCTTCTTAGAAAAATCATAAAAAGTCACAATGATGAGTAGTAGTTGGGCTGGCTCGTCGGGGGGACTTCAGCGAGATTTTTATGAATATGAGAAAAAATGAAGCTCCCGGATCTCTTTTCGAGGATGAATAATTTCCGATTAAATTTGGCGATGATGCTTCTCTTCGATCTAGATGCTAAAGGTCGAAATACACTTGGAGTAATAGAAGGAAAGGAGGGGCGCATTTGGGTCAAGTTGGATCGTTTTTCTCGCTAATCTAATCTGGAGGGATGTTTCCAAATCTTGAAATCAATCTGGATTTTACGGCTCGATCACCGCTTGGTCATCATTTCTTATATGCGGATCTCGAACGACCATGCGGGCGTAAAAAAATTCTCACCTTTGAAAATAAGTGGTTGATGGAAGAGGACTATAAAGAGACTCTCAAAGATCATGGTCCAATAGCGGGGTTTGTCTTTGGTCTTCAAGATAAGTTGAAAAGCTTAATCGCTAGTCGACTTCATAATTGGGCCCTTTCCTCTAACATCAACATGCTCAAGAAAAGAATTGAAAATACAAGAAAGGAGCTAAATAAGCTACTCAATTCGGAAGATGAATCAAGTTTTACTCAAACCTCCAGTGAACTTGAGTCCCATTTGGAAAAATTGCTTTATCAGGAAGAGCTACATTGGCATCAGAGGTCTAGAAACAACTGGTTGGCGTTCGGTGACAAAAATACCTCATTTTTTCACAACTCGAACTTCGACGTCGCTCCAAAAATAAAACCATGAAGCTTAAAAGGCGGTTCGGGTCTCACTTTTTCTTCCCAGGCCAAAATGGGCGTATTATCACAAATTATTTCTCTAATTTGTTCACCTCCAGTAATCCTTCTCATGAGAATATTGATGAAATCATCAATCATGTTTCTCATAATGTCACCGTTGAGATGAATCAAGATTTGTGCAGACCCTTCACCAAAGATGAAGTAAGAAAAGCTCTTTTTGATATGAGTCCCTCAAAAGCTCCTGGCCCCGATGGTTTTACGGCCCTCTTCTACCAAAATGCCTGGGATATTGTCGGTGATGAAGTCACAAAAGATGTTCTGAATTTTCTCAACAACGGGGACGACTTGGCCTTTCAAAACTCTACTATCATATCCCTAATTCCAAAAGTCGAGGACCGAGTTATGGTAAGTGATTATAGGCCGTCGGCCTTTGTAATGTTTTTGCTATAAAATTGATGCTCGTCTTTATCACCAACAGAACTTCGAGAGGATCTTTGGGAAAAGTCATTACCCCCTAATCGAGTGCCTTTATTAAGATCGTCTCATCACCGATAATGTGCTCATTGGTTTTGAATGTATGCATTAGCTCAAACACTCCAAGAACAAAAGCGGATTTATCGGCCATCAAGCTCGATATGAGCAAAGCTTATGATCGTGTTGAATGGAGCTATCTTAAACAATTATGAGCAAGATGGGCTTTGACCCCCGTTGGACTAATCTTATCATGCGATGTGTTTCCTCCGATCTCTTACTCCTTCAAAGTCAATGGTAGCATTGTGGGACACATCAAGCCCTCGAGAGGCCGTCGAGGGATCCTCTCTCCTTTCCTCTTTGTCATTTGCTCTCGGGGGCTCTCTCTCTATCGACCTCGTATTCGAATGAGAGGAAAATTGTTGGTGTTCAAGTTGTAAGAAGGCGGTCCATTATTTCTCACCTCTTCTTCACCCGATGATAGCCTTATCTTTTTCAAGAACACTAAGGAGATTTGTGAGAACGTCAAAAGATGCCTCCATTCTTATGAAAAATCTTAGGTCACCTTATCAACTATGACAAGTCCATGAATTACAACCGGTGATAAGACTCTTCCGTTCTGGCATTCAAACATCTAAAGATATCCTTAACCTCGAATTCTGTCGAGGTCACGAAATCTATCTTGGTCTCCCCACCTTTACCATTAAAAGCAAGAGACTTGGTTTGGGTACATTCGCGACGAAGTGGCAAGAAAATTAGACAGTTGAAAAAATAAATTATTTTCGGACGGGGGCAGAGAGGTTCTCATCAAATCTATTATTCAAGTCGTTCCGACTTATGCGATGTCTTGCTTTAGAATTCCTACTTTTATTTGAAGTGAAATAGAGAGCATGTGTCTTTAAATTGCGGTGGGGTGCGAGACCAAGAATGAGCGAAAAAAGTCCATTGGAAAGATTGGAAATCCCTTACTAAGCCCAAAGGCGGGGGGCATGGGCTTGAGATCTGGTCAATTTCAATAAAGCCCTCCTGGCCAAACAAATTTGGAGAATCATTTCCAATTCGAACTCTCTTGTGGCAAAAATCTTCGAGCCCCGGTATTTCAAACACACCGATATCATGGAAGCTTCTATTGGCTCTAACCACTCGTATACATGGAGATCCCTATGTTGGTGAAAAGACGTTCTTAACGCTGGACTCCAGTGGAAAGTGGGGTCGGGGAAAAATATCAGAGCTTCGTAAGGGACGCTTGGATCCCTATGCGGCCGATTGGGCTTATTTCTTCCAGTGTTTCCTATGATAGCAACAACCAAGTTGACAAATTCATTATGCCCTCAAAGCAGTGGGATGCCCAAAAGCTTCAAGAAGTGTTTCTTCCTTTCGAGGTCGAAGCCATTAAGAGGGTCCCAATCTCTCGGAGCTCTTCGATTGATTCCAGGTTCTGGAAGTTTGAGAAAAGGGGGCTCTATTATGTTAAATATGGGTATAAATTCGGATGTCGGATGGGTCCTTCTGAAGATGGTCTTTCTAGTGGCCCCTCTTCAAACCATTTCTCCCGGTGGTGGAAGAAAATTTGGAAACTGAACATTCCTTCGAAAGTCAAAATCTTTGTTTGGAAAATTTCTCATGACATCATCCCTACCGAGGCTAATCTTTATGCCCATCACATTCTGGCGACTCGCTTATTTCTTTGTGGTTTTCATTTGAATACTAAACATGCTCTTTTTTCTTTTGTCGGGTTTCCAAACAAGCGTGGAAGAATCTTAATGGTGGCATTTTCTTAAGAATGTCGTGATTTGTCCCCATTCACGATCTTCTTGTAGGCATTGCGGAGGCCTCGTTTGGTGGGGATTTGGAAGAATTACATCTCGTATACGTGGGGATTTGGAAAAAGCGGTGCAACCTTCTCCATGAAAAAACTCAAAAGAACAAGTCGAGGATGCCGCTAAAATTATCAATCTGAATGGACTAGAGCTCACCTTGTTAACTATCGTGAGGCGAAATCGCGTCGATCTTCCAACCCCACGCACGGTTTCGGTTCAACATGGCCGGCCAGATTCCAACTCCTCTCTCCCTTTTATCTTGGTGGATGCCTTTAATGATGAAAAATTTGAGTTGGTCGATTTATTTGCCTTTAATCACTCTGGTAATATCATTGCGTGGGTTGTCATCGTATTAACCCCCAGACTCGGTGTTGGCATTTGAACTCCATGCCATCGACGGGGAGTTTCGTTGGCCGCAAGTTTCACCTTACTGTTTCAACCTCCTTCCGGACTCGAAAGATGTTATTAACGCGGGAAAAGAAGCTCTCAATACTGGGACTGGAAAGGTGGCATCATCATGATCTTCGCGGCAGAATTCAAGACCCCACAAAGTGAAAGGGTGATTCTAATGTTTTACCACTTAACACAACAAATAGCCATAATCGACAAAAATTGACTCTCTTTCTACCCACCCTCAAGATTGGGTTGGGGAAGATATTCGTCACCGGATCTCGACCAAATTTCTTGATTGTCGCTTTTTTGAGATGGGGTTTCCCTCACAAAAAAAAAAAAAAAGTTGTATACTTTGCACTTTCCCCAACCTCTCTTTCACTCTCTCTACAATGCCGACTACACAAAACAAAACGCTCCCCTCATTCTAATTAACGACCGTTCTGCAATTCCAAAACACTAAAAATCGAATTAATCCGACAGAAATGGGGTGTTGGTATTCAAGATTCATAGAGAGGGAAGAAACTGTCGTTCGATGCAATGCCAGAAAGCGCTATATGAAACAGGTCGTCAAAACAAGGTACGCATTCTCCGCCGCCCACAGCACCTATCTCCGCTCACTTCGCAGCACCGGCGCCGCCCTTCTCCAATTCGCCGCCGCCGAGGCCAATCTCCACCGCCGCCCTCCTCCGCCGTCGTCTTCTCGCTCTCCGTCACCTCCTCCCCCAATGAGTCCCACTTCCTGGACCACCACCTCCGGCTCCACCGCCGCCTCCTCCGCCGTGCAGCCGCCTCCAACTCCGCCGCCGCCGCCCCTCGAAACCCCCTCGACCTGGGATTTCTGGCACCCTTATATGCCTAATTCCGGGCGGCCGGAAAATGAGG
Organism: Stenogyne calaminthoides; assembly: GCA_037126765.1. Lineage (NCBI taxonomy): Eukaryota > Viridiplantae > Streptophyta > Magnoliopsida > Lamiales > Lamiaceae > Stenogyne > Stenogyne calaminthoides. Next base: position 1,775,162 of record JBBCBC010000021.1, on the reverse strand, counting down.
AGGAGTGGGAAGAGACCACCACTGACTCCGGCACTGCCACCACGACGATGCGGAGCGTGGCGGCGCCGCCTTCGGCGGTCACCGCCGCCGTCAGCAGTGAGCTGGCGGTGGTGGTGGCCACCAAGAGTAAGGATCTGGTTGAGATAATTCGGGTATTGGATGAGTATTTCTCTAAAGCTTCTGCTGCTGGTGCTCCACTTTCGTTGCTTCTGGAAGTCCCTACCAATCGCCAATTAATCTCAGGTGAATTGTACAACAATTAAATCCCGTTTGATTATAGAATATGAAAGTCAATTTAACTCGTGGTGTTTACAAAATGAAAAAACATGATTAAACACTAAATTAGAATAGAGATCCCAATTGATTGCTAAGAGTGACTAGGATTGCTTATTGGAACATTTGTGGGGGTGCTTGGTTCAAATTCTTTGATGGGAATCATTAAATAAAATTCTTTGATGGGAATCATTAAATAATAAATAGTGAATTGCAATGGGAATGGCAGTTGCATTTTGAGTGTTCTTCTCTGATCTTTGAATAAGTGGGGATAAAAATTGATTCTTGGTTAAGAAATAGCAGAATTATTGAGGAAAAGGGCTTATAGGAGGGGAAGGTAGTTAATCAAAATGGGGATAATGATCCCTTATTTTGAGTTTCATAAACCTAAGGGCGAATCGATTATCTTTTATACTCGTTAGTCATCACCCACTACAATTTCCCCATTCTCATTCTCATTATCATTCTCATTGACAAATTTTGAACAAGCATAAATTCTTCCCTGCCACCTGAATTAGTTCCCAAATGAGATTACAGTGCTCATGCGTGTTTCTTGAATGCAGACAAGGATTCTGGACATGGAAAAAGTTTTAGCCCCCTCATGTGGACACGGGGTTCTCGTAGTGCAAAGTGGAATTCGTTTGGGAAGTTGGATGAGGCTCCAATTGGAAATAATTTAGGTCCCCTGCGTGCTTGTGGCATCGTCTCTCACTGTTCAACGGTCGAGAGGTTATATGCGTGGGAGAAAAAACTCTATCTGGAAGTTAAGGTATTGCATTTTCTTCTTTGTAAGGATTTCACATTTGGTTTGGAATAATTCTACTAATACCACGACTAGGAATCTGAGATATTATTGTTTCTGTGATGATGGTAAATCTTTATGTGGTGTGAAATTTAGACCCCCCCCTCTGTACATGATATTATACTAATTTCTAAGTAAAATTATTCTTTATGTGGTTATAGAATGCCGAGTATTTGAAATTAGAGCATGAGAAAAAGGCAGCAACACTCAGGAAGCTAGAGATTAAGAGTGCCGACTATTTTAAGACTGAAAAGGCCAAAAAAGAAGCTGAGCAATTGGAAACACAGATGCTAGTGGCTTCTCAGGCGATTGAATCTGCTTCTGCTGAGATCATCAAATTGAGGGAATCAGAGCTTTATCCACAACTTGTGGAGCTCGTAAAGGGGTTAGTAGTCTTGTTTCTTTACCTATCAACATCAATTTCTTATTCTAAACAGTATTATTTCATATACTAAATAGTATCACTTTAAAAAAGAGAATTCACGTGAACCTGGTTCACAGGAGACCTACTCTTTAGTTTATTTCATTTTCACAATTAAGATGAACGAATTTCTTAACGAGTCATTCCTAAAAAAATCGGGGTAGGTTGATGAACATGTGGAGAAGCATGTATGAGTTCCACCAGGTTCAAACACACATAGTCCAGCAGCTCAAGTACCTGAATTGCATCCCCTCAGCCGATCCCACCTCTGAAATTCATCGTCAATCAACACTGCAGCTTGAGCTAGAAGCCCAGCAATGGCACTTCTCCTTCTGTAACCTAATGAAGGCTCAACGTGATTATATTCAATCGCTCGTTGCTTGGCTACAGGTAAGCCTGTTTAAAGTAGGCAATAATCCACTCCACAAAACAAGGCAAGACTCCCCCATTTACACTCTCTGTGAAGAATGGCAGCTTGCTATCAACAATGCTCCTGAAAAAGTGGCATCAGAAGGGATCAAGAGCTTCTTAACAATGATTCATGCTATTGTGGTGCAACAAGCAGAAGAACAAAAGCAAAAGAAGAGATCGGAATCAGCATTCAGAAAACTCGATAAGAGGGCCACCAAATTAAGATCGTTGGAAAGTAAATATGGCCCGTATTCATTGCCAGAAGCTGCTAATAAGGATCCGGTGGGACAGAGGAGAGCAAAAATCGATACTTTAAGGACAAAAGCTCAGGATGAAGAGGCTAAGTATGAAAAATCAATCAGTGTAACAAGAGCAATGACAATGAACAACTTACAGATGGGGTTACCCCACTTGTTTCAGGGGATGACGGGTTTTGCCAACCTCTGCAAGCAGGCCTTTGAATCGGTGCATAATCGGGTTAAAGAAACAGTTGATCTACGCGATATGAAGATGATATTACCTTAAAACAGTGGGGGCATATTAAGTATTTTTCGAGTTTGAGCCCATGTAAGGACATGCAGGTGCTCTCTCTTTGTATCCACCATCCCAAGCTGAAGAGTATCATTTGGGAATCTGGGCTTTGAATAATACAGATCATGATTCATGGCACTGACATGATTTAAAGATGTGTATGTAATTTTGCAGGTGTAATATTAAGGTAGTGAAAGGTGATGGTGTTGTATTGTAGATTCAGGTGTAAAGTGCTAGTGTTTCTTAATTGTACTATGTTTTTAGTGTCCTAGAAGAAGAAAGCCACATTCACTTTATGTTGGCTCTCAAATGTTTGACTGACTCACTGAGGAATGAGGATAACTTAGTTATGTTGTTTTCTATCTTTCGGTTTCAGCTCGATTTAATTTTTTGCAGTTTCAGGAAGAGCTTGTAGTCAACAGTAATAATTCAGTGAGGTTTAAGCAGCTGAAGGAAAAATTTGCAAACCGTAACTATAAATAAATTTCAAATGGATAAAAATATTAGTATAAATCAACACCCACTTATTTTAAGTGTTAAAATGTTATATGTCTAAATTATATTCCAAATCGTGTCTTTTTAAATATGTTATTTAAATAAATCGCACCATCAACATTACTTAAATTGACGTAAAATCGTGTAGAGCTTCTTGTAAATTCTCCAACCATAACGCACCAGCACTATACTCGACTGATCATGATTGTTAAACAAAAATTAGTAAAATTACACAAGACAAAAAGACAAACTTGCATATGATGAATTTTATTTGGTATATTATATAGGACTTGTGAGGTTCCATCCTAATCATGTTTAAAACAAAAACAATTACCTAAATATCTCATGTAAAAAAAAAACCTTGTGCAAGCTCACAAATAAAAAACCTCTAAAATTTTGCACATTCAAAAGACTATTTTGACAAATTCTAAACATAATGACGAACAGATTACCATTATCTCAACGAAAACCGTAGGATATACTTGGACGAATAACATGATGGGCGCTGGGTAGATAACTCCGTTGGATATACATAATACATTCATTTACATATTCACTAGAAGAGCAGGCATCATTACCATTCTTCAATCTCATCGTCAATATCGTCATCTTTGTCATCCAAGCTCATGCCCTGATATTCTTCATCTTCATCCAAGTTATCTTCGTTTTGGACTCTGTGTCCAAGCCATTTGAGTGCTGGTTTATATTCAGTGGCTAAAACTGAATGATTGCTCAGTTTTGTACTGGTATGAGCATCCATCCTTTGGCTCATTATTTGACACTGTAAATGTATTAAACAGAGGACATCAGTGTGGATTTGAGAAAACAGATCACTTCACCATAGAACAAGGTAATGACCAGAACATGTATATGAGCAACGGCCTGGGTGTGTGTGTTCAAGAAGGTCAGAAATCATAAATGAAAGCTAAGCTAATACCACAAGGCGAAAAGAGAGGCCCTATGTTAATTTTCTGCAGATATGCTGAAATGAAGTGAAAGGTTGACATGAGACCTATGAACAAATTGAAGGATTTTTTCTCAACCATAAAAAGAAGCTAGATGTCACCAATTGATCCTAATGGAAGGTTATTTGAGTAGAGTAGGTCTAGTGTGAAAATTTTCATGTATGAAAATCTATAAAATTGCCCTAAATCAATCATTTACACCCTAAACACTAAATAATGAGCCCTAAATTATGACATATTCGGACCGAGTGAACCATGAACCACTCAATTTTATCTTACCTTCATAAATTAGAGAATTTGGTTGTAAATTAAAGTTTTTTTATGTATGAAATTTTTTATACTAGACTTTGTCATTTGAGTAAAGCATTTAACTCACTCTATTTTGTAACTTATTATGTACTGTCTATATGACAAGGCTAACATGTCTGAAAACACGGATACACTTCAAAACTAGTTTTCTGAAGTAGGAACACAAGAAATTAGCGGAGAAAAAATTATTCATATTTAAGAAAATATTTTTTTGTCCGAAACGTTTTCTTTAGCTAACTCAACCTTATTGTGCGATCGTGACTGCTCAGCCTGCCAGAGCATTGGACGACGAATTGCATGCCACCTGAATTTTCAGAATAACTGTCATTAGCATATTGTTGAAGAAACTAAACAAAATTTGCATCTCTGAAGCTATACCTAGAAGACAGAGGACAAGTATTCCCAAATAGAACTCCACGTGCAGCAATTGAAGCAGCAGCAGATTGTAAAAGATTCTCAGCTTCCAAGTTCTTACTTCCAGTTGATGAAGCAAGAAGCAAGTCTGTGTCACTTAAATATGTTCCTACAACCCATGCATCCTCCATTGCCTCATCGTTTACAAAATCAAGAACTGTAAAATGCAAGCATCAAAAAAAAGGAAAGGCACATTCTTTCACTTTAATTAGCAAGTGCAGGTAGTGTAGCTCTCTCAATTTAACTAGCAAGTATATTTCTGTAAGATATCAACTGCAAATTTATTTCAGATGGTAGCTAGAATAAACATTACGTGATTAGGTCCAAATAACAAAATGTCTTCTTACATGAGTTTCAAACATTTCTAAATTGAACGTGGAAAATATAACTAGCTGTTTAAAGAACAAGACGAGAAATAGCATGGTTACCATTTTCATGAAGAAAATCAGTAACAAGCCGTGCCTGGCCATGTGCTTGACAAAGTATCAACTCTGGATCATCCATTTTGAGAGGACACCTGACAAATTTCTCCTTAAGAAGGATTGCATCTGTGTCTACAATTGGATACGGAAATATCAGTACAATAGTCACAATGTTCTCATCCATTTGTAACAGTTGACACTAAATTTAGCCTTTTTTGCTGAAACTGCAGATATAATTACAACTGAACTATGATATCTTACATGACTGTTTAAGGATTTTCCCTTTGAAAAGTTTGGCATTAATTAATAGAGAAAGTAACGTATTCTTATTATCTCTACACTTCTGAGCTATTTGCATCTGCTACAGGACAGCATAAACAAGAAGAAGTTAACTTTATTTTCAAGTCAGCTCTTGGATATAAGGTGCCGGATGTAGTTCACTGACCATAGGGTTGGGCACATAGTTGCAAAAAGAAAGTGGAAATGTGCTTTAGATGCTTTAACCTCGGGACTCTAATTAGAATTGTCTCTTTCCAAAAAATCGTAAGTATATTCAGTCTCTAGGAATACATATATATCTTCGCTATATCATACTAAGCTTCAACAGATCAGGCTACTAATCCAGAAATTTCAGATTTCAATATCAGGAAGCATCAATTCACATTTCTATGTAGCCTGTGACTCACATGATATACATAAGACAGCTGCACTAATATACCTGGTGAAATTACGTTTCCAGTCTCTCTTTTGTTGTGCAAAAATTTACCCAATGCATGAAATAGCGACAGAGTTGCATCTTTTCCCGAATGGCTGAAGAACCTCATCACCCAAATTATCAATCTCATTCCGGCTTTCTTCTGGATAAGCTGTAACCCTATGCGGCAGAGGTAAAGAATGCATGGGATCTGGTTTCAGAGAGAAGTATTGCAAAGATGTAATTGCATTTCTTATATCTCCTCCACTGGCTTTTGATATAACATCAATCTGTTCATCACTCACTTCGGACCTTTCCAATTTGCATATTTTCCGAAGTACTTTTTTGATGGAATTGACAGTGACAGGATTAAACATCACCTAAAAGATCCACAATTTATTGCAATACATCAGCAAATAAAAGTACTTTTCAAAGAAGACAAGGTAACAGGAGTGCAACCTTATGAGCCCCAGCATTTTGAAGAGATAGCTGGAGTTCTTCCCAGTACCCGGCCGTGGTGCTCTGCAGATTCAGATCTGCCATGGTCATTGATTAATATGGGTGTTGGATGGCGAACAGATTAAGAAAAAGAAGATGCAAACACCTCTGAAGTCTTTCATAAAAACCTTCCCATTCACCACAGGGAGATCATCAATTAAGAGTATAATTGGCGATGGAGATACTCTGGTCAAGGTTGAGGAAACCAATCCATATTTCCTTATCCTTTCCACAAAACTTTCAAACTCATCTAACTTTGGCCGAATACCGTATCCCTAGTCAACAATCCAGAGAGTTGCATAAGTACAAAAAAGGGTACGAAAGCAAATCCAATAGAATTGAGAAACTTTTTCTAAATATCAATAAACCAAAATCTCCAGCATGAACTAAACGATGCTTTCTGTAAATGTCATTGTGAAGAAATATGTTAATGTTGGAATGGTTTACTTCAACTGAATATAAGGAATTGCCAATGATAGAGATGCATCTCATCAGTCTTCTGCTAAATTGTAATTCTAGATTACACATTGATACTTATTACAATTGTAGCCAACTTGTGATCACAATCATATCTTTAGACACAAATAAGTACCATGCTAAAGTATTTAGCAAAATCTACTAAGTAAACCAAGGAAAGCTATAATATTAGAACACAAGGCTTTTCTGTTTCATATTGTCCATTCATCAAAAAGCATTTAAATGTCGGTCTAGCTGCGAATCATTGTCAAATAAGTCATCTAATTTCCAATTGCTAAATTTATTAGCCGCTGATACAAAGGAAGACTAAAAGGAAGTGGAAGAAATAAGATATTCCTTTTGGTGAAGAACAGTAGAAGGCAATAAGGGAGTAACACGAATACTCTTAGCTCTGCTGTCAAAACTCTTAACATAAAAACCAGTGGAGCTTAATGGTCAAGTTAAAAACCAGTGGAGCTTAATGGTCAAGTGGAAATCATTATCCTCATTCATATTTTTTACTCTTGTCTTTTTTAAACATCAAGCAAGGACAATTCCAACTGGTAGTACCGAGCTGAGAAATGAATTTACATTCAAAGTTTAGTACCATTCTGTTTTTGCATGTACGCTTAATGGTTAGTGCAAATGGAGAGATACATCTCACGAGAGACACTCACTTGCATGCATAGCCTGTTCCATAAGTAGTTAAGTACCTGAATTAGTATTATGAAGATGTTCTTGCCATATTGTAGGGGTGGGTGTTCTCCATTCATGCACTTCAATGCCAAGATGATTTGCAACAGCATAGATTGTAGCCTACACGATGATGTCATCCTATGAATAAGTTTATACATAACCAAAACAATCAAGCTCTAAGAACACTTGACTGATGCAAACAAAAAGATACTATTTCACATCAAATAATGCAAATAATTCAGAACAAAAGTGCATACAGATTTTCCAACGCCTGCTTGCCCAGAGATGAGGATCACATTGCTGCATGAGTTATCCTGTACACAATTTATTTAAAAAAAAAAAAAAAACCAATATCTGAATAGGTTCAACAAAAGCAGACAAACAATATGTGATAGTTATCATCCAATGAACTACAATTTAAGGTCTGTCACTATAATTTTGTTGGTTAATGTCACACTTAGGCCTTGGTTAGGTGTTCTACAAGTATTTATCCCAGATATGCAATTTGTAATTCTAACACTAACTAAGTGACTATGGAACATATGCTCTGATGTCATTATATATGAGACAAGTGATGTGTATTTTATTCATATAATTATGGGCTTCATTAAACATAACATTCTCTCATCTCCTCTATTGGCTTATCCTCTCATAGCCATAGTTGGGTGTTCATTTATCCCAGACAGAGCCTTTTTCATATTTATAATTTTCTCATTAGAATATTTGGTTTCTGGTCTTAAAATAAAAAGACAAGAAGCATGCAAGAAGTAATTTTCAAAGTAATATGCCATTATAGAAATATAAAATAGAAAGGTAGGGAAGGTAGAAAAGATACCACAGAATTCCTGAGTCTCTCCTCAAACCACATTTTAACCTCTTCAACCTGCCAACCAAAAGCAAAAAATACACACTAAATGAGTTAACTTTTACATAGCAAAGCAAATAAAAAACATTTAGAACTAATTACCTTTTTCTTATGAACTGCTAGCTCCTCTAAGCAACCAGGCTTATACTTTTCAACCCATAGATCCTTGTTCCTAGTGGAACCTACGGAATTCCATAGTATTAACCGAAGACAGATAAATAGATGAAGACTACGTCAAATGCAAGAAGATTAGCCAGCCACATTGGCAGACAGAGAATTAAAGAGGCTCATAGAACTGGAAATTGTATAGAGTTGAAATTTGTGCATTTCAAAACTAAAATTCTACGGTGATTGCAGCTTAATCAAGACTTCAATGCAATCAATACTCAATATTAAGAACAAAAGTAAATTAATAAAACTCAAAGACTAACACAAAATAGATGATGAGGACCAGATTTTAAACAATTTATAAATAACAGGGTAATGGAGAACTATAAGCTATTACTGTTGAATCCTCCATATATTTAACAATACAGGAGAAGCAGTCTACATACACATAGAGTAAATTCCACTTCATGAAGAATCTCATTATAACAGCATACCATATGTTACCTTGACATGAGTGAACCCTTGATCAAATTCCTCGAAAAACTGTTTGACCTACACATAGCAATAGCATGAGAATAAAATAAAGATCTCATACAAAATCATGGAGGGAAAAGAAGAAGTAATTTTTTAACTCTTTAGAAGTTCTTCAATCTAATTATTTTATTTACCGGTTTAACTCTGCCTACAGCCTTGAGCCATGAGACAGTCATAATACTCTAGTAAGAATTGATTGTTCAAAAAATATACTCTATTATATACAGCAGTGTCATCAATTCCTTCACTGTCAACTTATCAAGATAATGTTTAAATGAGCTTGCATAAACAAAATCAATGCAGGAATATATAATACCTCGAGCAAATTGTTTCCAAACAAATCAAGCGTACCACACCGTATAACAATAATATTGACGTAATTACAGGTACCCAAATTCCTAAGTTCCCACTAACCCTCCTCCAATATAACACCAACGTTCACATAAAGACCTGGGATCTAATCACGGAATAGAGTTCAAGGATACGTAATTCAACGTTCGATAAGATAGTAATTTATTCAATTGAAATTAATGCACCCAATCCAAACATATCGTATATGTTAATGAAACTGAAGCATATATCCAAATGTACCTCATCAAACCCACTGGCACTGGAGTGTTGAAATGGTGATGAACAGGATGTCGATAGCGAAACCCTCCTAGCCCTTTTAGCCCGTTTAGGAATTTTCTTAGTGGGAGATGATTTTGAAAAACCGAAACCTGTTTTCAACAATAAATCATTTTCTTCGTCATCTGATGACGAAATGACTATGGCAGAATTCCTTTTACCCTTTCCCATTGGAAGCCAAATTCGGAAATGTGATTTGGGTAAAGAAAATGAGCACAAATTCACAAATTATGAGGAGAGTTTTAGAACCCTAGAAAATGGCATGGCGGGGTTTAAAGTAGCGCGGGCTTTAAAAATTAAAACGAATCGTACACAGCAAGCCCGTTACCTCGTTGCAATTTCTTTTACATTGTTAATTGTTTTGTTGAAGATGTCCAACTTGTTTCGATTTTCTTTTCAAGTTTTAACCTTTTTTTTTATTTTTATATGCATCCAAGTTTCATGCACTTATACTGCATTTTACAATTGTGTAATTTATTATATTGAAATATGCATTTTATTTACACTGAATCGTGTAACTATTAATATGAAAAAATAATTGCATGGTTCAGTGTAAAAAAGCTGCATCTTTTAGTATATAAAAAGTTGCATGGTTTTGAAATGGAAAAACGAACAAGACGATTGGTGTAAATAATTAAGATCTTTCAAATTATAACAAGTTCAGTGATTTAAAATCACATTTCTCTTTTTAAGCTCGGTAGCGCTGCTTTTCGAGTGTGCTTTGAACTTTTGAAACACTTGGGGCTTCTTTTCAAACGACATGGAGACAAGAAGTATTTTTTTGGGGTTACACAAACTTAAATAAAAATAAATAAAAAAATAAAAAAAATTACTCTGTTGCTATTTTGTAATTGAAACTTTTAGAAACATTTATTTTTAAAGTTATTTCTTATAGTTTTTTTTTTAAAAAAAATTGATTTTAAAAGTTGTTTTTTATAATCGCTTTTCAACTTTTAACTTTTACTGTTTTATTTTAAACATCTTATAAATTTCTAACATCTTATAAGTTATTTTGAGGAATTTTTATAAGATGTAATTTTAAGTAAGCTTATTATGTTCATTAAAGTGTTTTAATTAATAAAACTTATAAGTTCTTTAATAGCAATTTTTAAAAACTAATTTTTAATTTTAAAATTAATAATTTTTTCAATTTTTTAATAATATTTTTTCGAAAAAATAAATATTTTTTCAAAAAAAAATATTTTATTTTTATTTTTTTTTTAATTTTTTTTTCAGAAAATAATAAAAAATATTGAAAAATAAATTCCAGAAAATAATTTTTTTCGAAAATAAATATTTTTTTCAGAAAAAATAATCGAAAATATTTTTTTTTCCCAGAAAAAAAAAATACAGAAAATTATTTTTTTTCAAAACTTTTTTTTTTCAGAAAAAAATATTTATTTTTTTGAAAATAATTAATTTTTTTAAGAAAATATTTTTTTTTTCCTTTTTTTTTTTTTTTTTTTTTGCGAAAATAAAAAACGGGCCAGGTTGGATTGAACTCGGACCGAGTTTGGGCAGGGATAGGTTGAGATATGATAGAGCTTATTTAATTTTTATAAAATAAGTTGGGATATCCCAACTTATTTTTTTGGAGTTTATAAGCTCTTTATTTTTAGATCTTATAAGATGTTAGATATCTTATTTTACCAAACAAAATTAATGAACTTATAAGCTCATAAACAGCTTATAAGCTATTTTAAAGAGCTTATAAGCTGTGCCAAACACCCCTTTAGTTGATTTAAACAAAAATATTTAGTTTTATACATAATTTGTTAAATTGTTATATGTAAAGTCCTAGTGTATAATATATTGTATGATTTGAGATTTTTGAATTTCTATATTGCAAAATAAAATTACCATTAATATTATGAATATTCAAAATTTACAAAAAACGCATTCGAAATGAAATAAAAAAATTAATTAAGAAACACTTCAAATTTGAAATTTCATTTTTAAATATGTGAACGTGAGTTTAATACTAAAGATTATATAATTTTTATATTTTTTATAAGTTATGAGTTGAAATGATTATTAAAACAAATAATGCTAGAGTAACACTTGTGTGCACCAATTGCACGAGATGTAATTGGTGCAATTGAATTCAATTTAAATTTGGATGAACAATCCACACTCTAAACACTAAATTATGAACCATAAATCATGATTCATTCGAGCCGAGTGAATCATGAACCACTCGGTTCGGGTCGGGCCGTTGAAAAAATAAAAAAAATACTAAATTAAAATTTAATTTCACCAAATCAAAATTGATGCAAATGATACATAAGAAAATTTGCCATAATGCTATTGCATTTTGAAATATTGGAGAAAAATATATTCTTTTGTAAAGGCATATTGACAGTTTCACCATCTTTAAAGGTGATGGTGTTACCACTTAAACTATCTCCCTTCAGCACTATTATATTATCCGGAACTCTTACGGAGTTTGTGCAATTCGGCATTTTATTAAGAAAAAACAGAGAATTATTATTGATAAAGTATAAGATGAATAATTTTCACACAATGAATTCGTGAGATTGGTTAATAAGTATGACTTATATTATTAAATATTATTAGTTATGATAATTGAAAAATATGATTTGTTATTATAAAAGGAGTACTGTTCTAGATATTGAAGAGTATGATTTATATTACATAGTATGACTTACATTACAAAACTATATTAATCGCAATAATTAAAGGGTTAAATGTATAAATATAAAACTAGATTTACGGTGAACAAATCTCACATGACTAAGTTTTGTACGCATTCAGGTGCACCGTGCACTCATAGTGTATTTTATAATTGTGCAACTTGTTATATTAAAATATGTAATTTATTTACACTGAATTGTGTAACTATTAATATGGAAAAATAGTTGCACGATTCAATGTAAATAAATCGCATCTTTTAATATAACAAATTATATGATTCTAAAATATATTATGAGTCACGGTTCACCTGGATACACATGAGACACACCAATTTATTAGGTTTCAAAAAAAACTAAACATATGTATGCGTGTCAGTATATACACACACACAAAAAAAATCGCTGGATTTTTTATTAATTATAAATTTACAATTTCTCTATTAGAGCAATAACGGACCCAAACTGGGGGCCCAATAAACCCATGGCAAAAAGCCCAGTGAAATTATTTTTAGAGCGAGAAAATAGTTGTGGGAAAGAGAGAGGGAGGGGGAGCGGTTCAAATGCAGCATTTCCCGGCTAATAAGGTATTTTGCGCCATGGCCAACCAATTTTTTATCACACCTATTTTCTCTCATCAATTGACCTTTTTTTTTGTCTCTCTAGATTTTGATCCCCCTTATCTCCCATTTCCCCTTCTCCACCACATTCTCTTATGTTCGCGCTTTCAGATTAGGGTTAGGGCTTCAATTGGCTGACGCTCTGGTTCTCACAGCTTTGAATGGGAGGAATTATGGACAAGCCGAAGAATTCTTGTGCTCTTCTTACGTACGCGATGTGCGTTTTCTGCAATTAGGTTTAATTGGTGGTTGACATTGCATCAGGTCTTCCGGGAAAGATCTGTGTTGTAGAGAGAGAGAGAGAGAGAGAGAGGTGTAGAGAGAGAGAGAGAAAAAGCGGGAGGGAATTTAATTTTGGAAGAATGAGCGCTTCGAGATTCATTAAGTGTGTGACGGTGGGCGATGGTGCCGTTGGCAAGACCTGTCTCCTGATTTCCTACACCAGCAACACCTTTCCCACGGTTTGACAATTTTTCTACCTTAGGGTTGTTTTGTTGCGTGTATGCGCTTTCGTATTACGTAATGGCACTTTGGAATTATTTGCGAGATTCTAAATTTCATCCGTTTTCTTGGTCGTGATATCCTTGGGGAATATGTGTAATAGGAAATGTAAAGAGTGGAACCACCTCGTTATTATCTTTTTATGGTTTGAACTTGGATTAAGATATTTGATTGATGAATTTCTTTTAGATAGGAAGAGTCTAGAAATGAGTCTTTTTAATTGATTTATTATATGATTGGACCTTTGTGCTGATCGCACCAAGGCAGACAATAGTAAGATATCCATGGATCTGCATGTGGCGTGGGCTTATTTTCATTATTTCTTGACGATGGGCAGGAATTCATATGTGTCTGCCGATGGTAAGGCTCGTAAGAGTAAGAAAAATAACTAAAATTGTCACTACCCCTCCAACCCTGGATGTTGTTACCTGACCTTTTCTATTTGGATCTAGAGGAATATGTGAAAGATTTTTCAACCAATTATTTTTCTCAGTTTCCATTACGAAGTTTGGTACTGTCGTGTTGATGTGGACCAGTTTCCTTCAAAGTTTTCCCGTAAAATGGGCATGATCTGTTGTGCTAAATATGTTAGGATGTTTTTTTGGGTTACTTTTTCGATTACAAAGAAGTTCTTTTTGTCTTCTACTCTATTGCAACATTTTTATATAAATACTTGGTTTGAAGTTAATTCCCATCTTTCGAAATATGATCACTCATGTGTTTAATGTTTTTATTTGCCTTTTAAATTGCCACAGGATTACGTGCCTACTGTGTTTGATAATTTCAGTGCAAATGTGGTCGTCAATGGAGCCACTGTTAACCTAGGCCTATGGGATACTGCTGGTAATTACTTGATATTTTTCTATTACATTCGTACTTACGAAGATGCTTATGCATACACATATACATACACATACATATACAGTTATGATTTATCTTATTGTCTTTATTTGTTCTAATTACGACCCCGTGGTTTTTCTTATATGGAACAGGACAGGAAGACTATAACAGATTAAGACCTTTGAGTTATCGTGGAGCAGATGTTTTCATTCTGGCATTTTCTCTTATTAGCAAGGCAAGCTATGAAAATGTTTCCAAGAAGGTAGGGATATGATAACCTGTAGAAGATCTCTCTTACTCCTTTTCTTGCTGTATACTTACTTGTGACTCACGTCCTTTATGTTAAATATATTCTTTGCTGTGTCTCTTTTCTCCAGTGGATTCCGGAATTGAAGCATTATGCCCCAGGTGTCCCTATAGTTCTTGTTGGCACGAAACTTGGTGAGATATTAAATTTGAAAGCGCTATGAACCAGTTTTGGTTGGAAAACATAGTTGTTTATATCGTTTGCTGTTATTGAAAACTTTATGAAGCAGTACATATTTTAAACCATAAATGAACTTAGACATCTTGTCAGCTTAAGTTTCTTGCCACCACCTTAGTACGCTACCGTCAACTATGTTAGAACAGTATATATAAACAAAGAGGGTTAGGGATTCTCGTTAATGTTTTCTTGAGGGTACTTGGATTTTATCTATAGTTGCATGCTTTCGCTTTTTGATCTACAAGTATTTGCCTATATGTACACTAGCATGATATAATTGTGATAAGCCAAGCCCCAATCTATAATACTAAAGGAGAAAGTTGCAGGTATCTGTAATTTTCATCATTTCTTGCTTTTATAACTCTTTATGATAATTTTTCAAATGTTACCTTGGATGCCTCTTGAGTCAGATTACTAATATCCAAGATTTTTGTCATCTGATGGTTTTTGTTCATTGATGTTGTTGGTTTTACATATCTAGTACCTTCTTTTGAAAGACATTTAGTCATATGAAAAGTTTAATATCTAGTGAAACATCATGTCTAATGGAGTAACTTGCAGTTTGTAGCTGTTACTCTGTTCGTTGTGCTTGATATTAGAACATTTGTCTGCATTGTCATTTCTATCTTTGTTTTCCTTATGATCCTTTTGGCAAGACCTGCCTGTGTAAATTCATTGGGCGGAGCCTGTGCAGGCAGCTGTTTACTGGACTTTTGAGATATACAATAATGATTTGTTCAGTCCTTTCATGATCTTTCTTGTCAGTGAAACTTAAGGATGATAGACCTACACATGTGTATTATTGATTTATTTGTTGAGCACATCCATTTGAGGTTTCTCTTGTTTTATCTGTGCTTGCTAATGTTTTATGAGTGAAAATTGGGCATGATTTACTAATGAAGGTTTATGTGTTGTTTTAACCCTTATAATGGATTCAGATCTTCGGGATGATAAGGAGTTCTTCGAAAATCATCCAGGCGCTGTGCCAATCACTGCAGCACAGGTAAGCTTGAGCCATATCAGATATCTTCGTTACTTCTTTCTTCTTGAATTTATTAAAAAACCAGACATTCTCCAAAAAAAGGAGAAGGGATTTTACTGCAGTTCTTTGCTCTTTTTTTCTTCTACTTTCTGCTGCTATCTATGATGACTAGGCTCCGTTTCTGAAGGTTATATTGCTGTCACTTTAACTTACAGGGGGAGGAGCTGAGGAAATTGATTGCTTCTCCAGCTTACGTTGAATGCAGTTCGAAAACACAAGAGGTATTATATGATGAATTATGATATTTGGTCCCCACCTTTAGAAGCTACTATAATGATTATTAAGCCACTATAGCTGAACTAGTTTTTATTACTTTTCCACCACAGAATGTCAAAGCAGTTTTTGACAATGCCATTAAAGTTGTTCTCCAGCCACCCAAGCAAAAGAAAAAGAAGGGAAAGGCTCAAAAAGCCTGCTCTATATTGTAAACGACGTTAGATGTGGAGATAAACGCTCACCTCTCATCACATCCCGTTCTTCCATCTACATCTTTCTCTCTTCCTTTTGCCTAAGAAGTAGGAATTCTCATCGTATTCCTTTGCTCAAAGAAAGTATTATAGTGACTTATGTGAAAGTGCCTGTTTCAATTCATTTTCCTTTTATGTATTTGACGAGACATAAAATTGCGATGTTGGCTAATATTAAGGGTGTTTAAACTTCATCTTCGACTTAATTTAACTTCTTGCTTTCACATATGCAGTGTTGAGTTTTTGATACATTGAGTTGTGTTGTTCACGTTTGCTTCATCTATTTCACTTATGAGGCCATGTTGTTACACGTCTTTGAATTGCTTTCTTCAAGCTAGGAGCCTACTATTTATTTACATTTTATCTCCTTGAAACTTGAAAGAATAGGAATCATAAATATTCCAGCATAAAGCTAGATGATGAGATTCCTTTGTAATTTGGACCAAGCGTCCAGCTCATCAGCTGGTGCCCTGAGATTTGGGTTCAATCTGTTCTCACTTTAATTTTATTTTTGAAGAAAAAAAGGAAGAATCTTATGTAGTAATTGGGAATTCAATCCAAGTTGGAAAATATTGAAAACTTTATCACGAAAAGAACCCCAAGAAAAAGAATGATTAAGAGCAATATTCACTTATGCGGGTTAGTGTATGTAATTGGTGATTATACTGAATAATCCTCTTCATTGAAGTGGACTCTTTAGTTTGGAAACAAAAGGAGTCAAATGGGCCTTCAGACTCATTCTTGCCCAATCTGGCATGCAAACGCAAACCTGGATCGATTTGCTGTTTCAAATTGGACTAATTTTGATTTTTTTTTTCTTTTTCTGTGAAATATTTTATGTTGGTTTTCATCACTCACATGTGACCGACGGACGTCTCGTAGTACAAGCAGCATCATAATTTATTGGTGCATTAATTGATAAAGACTGAGAATATTGTCACTTGAATTTTTTAATGAATATGATCACTTCATATGTGATGGTAAATATTGCTATAAAGTATAAATATTACACATATAAAGTATACTAAGTAAATATTCCGATGTCAATAGTCGTGTGTATTTTTATATAAAGTGATGGCGACAATTTTAAGTGTGTCACGAGTAAGGTAAGAAGAGAACAAAAAACAATGTTGATTTTAGTGTCGAAAAAGATTAATTTTGTGGTGAAAAAAAAAAGTGAGGGTATGAATAGAAATTAAGCTGGGGGATACTTTTAGAAACAATTATTAAGAGTAGCATTTGTCAATATTTTCCAATCAAGTACTATATGAGCTGGAGATTTAGTTGAACCTTAAAAGATATCATTACTTCTAATATATCTTGAAAATTGGAAATTTAGGAGTATTATATTGTATTTTGTACACAGTTGGTGCCTTGGTGCAGACACATCCTAATTCTATATGATACAATATTACTCTTTTTCTACAATAAAAAGTAGACAAATTTGACATATGAAAGATGGAAAAAACTATATTATTTAATTTCAATTTATCATATATTGAATCACGTTAACATCCCAAATCTCTGAGATATAATAAGGAGTCTCTTCTGCATTGGAAATACAAAAACTTCTAAACACCATTCAATTATTTTTTTTATAGTAATGAAAAAGAATATCGGTTACTGCAAAAAAATAAAAAAATAATGTTTAAGTGTAGGCTTATAAATATTAATATTTTTTTGCTATATAATTAATATACTTCATCATATGAATTAATACATTTCGATTGCTTATTTTTATAATTCATGAAAAAATATAAAACAATTTGATTGAATTTTTATTAATTACTATTTTACAATAAATTATTAAATAACACAAAATATATATAATATAATATTGTCCATTTACATACAAAATGATAATTATTTTAGAATAACAATTCTTATGCAGTGAAAAAAAACAAATAAAATGGGGTGGAGACAATTGATTGCTTTGATATTTTAATTTTTCGGAGGGCTACTATTAATAAATTTGTGATCCTTTTTTTTCTCTTTTGGATAATAATACAAATTTGAGTCCAATTTATACTGTAGTCAACCAGAATCGTATCTCGTGATTAGCCGATCTAATATGAAAATTAAATTTCTTTTTTGACCTCTTTTATTATGATTATTTGCCCTAATAGTATGTACAGTGTATATAGGATAATTAAATACCAAAATTACCCCTGATGAATGTAGGTAATATTTAGTGCTAAGCAAAGAATATGAGAGAGAGAGAGAAAAGGTCCTCGAGGGAGCCGAGAGTTTTTCTCTGTAGAAGAAGAAAGAAAAAAAAAGAAAAGAAAACAAAGAGACGAGAAAAATCTCTCTTCGAGCTACCACACTCGGATTCTGATCATCGCATCAGATTTTTTGGAAAGTTCTTTTTGATCGAGTCGATTGGATTCGATTCGATTTAATTTTATTAATTTCTATTCCTTTTAAGTTTCTGCATTTTCAGTTTAATCGATCAGCTAATCCAACTGTTTGTTTTTTTGTATGCTAGAGTTTTGATTCAGTAACTCCTTTGACTCAATCGAGAATTGAGATAGAGGAGACTTGGAAATTCTATTTTTGTAATTTCTAGAATTTCCCCAAAAAAAACCCCGAAACCCTAATAATTCCGATGTCTGCGGCGGCGAATTCTTCATCTGTCCCGATTCATCCGTCTCAAAATTCTCCCAGAACTACGAGGAGCCGTCATACGAGAAAGTCCCCGGCGGCTCACGGCGGTGTATCTTCCCCGTCCGACATCTCTCCTCCTCCGATGTCGGGAGTAGTTGATCAAGAACAATTTTTAACTTCTGATTTTCTGCCTGCCAATGCAATGGTGGCCGAGGACGGCGGCGGCCTGAGTGGTGAAGATGTTGAGCTGGAGAATAGTGACGGTGGCGCCGCCGCCAAGAAACCGGCTTGGAACATGCCCTCAAGTGGGCCTGCTGCTGAGGTTGGTGTTGTAATGGGTGCAGAGTCCTGGCCTGCTCTCTCTGAATCTGCTCGTGCTTCCCCTAGATCTCCTCTCAAAGCCCCCTCTCATGGATCAGTCACTGTACCACAGGTTTAATCATCACTGTGTTTTGTTTATTTATTTGTGATTTACTGTATTTGTGTTTATTCTGTAGAAAATAAAACAATCAGATTGAGTCGACTGTGTCTAACTTCATATCATCATATTTGGGTACATAATTTTGGATACTAATGAATATACATTAGAAATGTATGTATATTTTAAAGTTGAAAGTTGTTAATAATTGTAAAATATCATGTGTTATTAATCATCACTGTGTTTTTGTTTAATTTATTTGTGATTTCCTATGTTGTTTGTTCTACGGTAAAAGAAAATAATTAGATTGAGTCTAACTTCATAGCATCAATGTATGTTTTTTCAATGTTGAATGTTGTTAATAATTGTATTTTTTCAATGTTGAATGTTGTTAATAATTGTAAAATATCATGTGTCAAATTTTCCTGTTGTATCATAGGAGTTGCCTGTGATCTCTTTGCCTTCACCAAAAGAAGTTAATACGAGCATTTCAAGCCCAAATACGCACCCAAACAATGTTGTCCCATCTCGTCACAAGCCAATGAAGCGTAGTGGGGGCAACTCGAGTCACAACACCATTTCGGTCAATGATAGCTTGCTTCAACCACCTTCAGTACAACAGGGTGCTGCGGTTGATACTGCCCCTTCTAATGTAGGTAAAACTGGGGGTTTAGGTGGGGAACATTCTAGGGATAATCCGAATAAGGATGGTGGGCAGAGAGGGGGAACTTATGTTGGGCATGATTCCCAGAATCAACGGCCTTACAGAAGAAGTAACAGTGGACCATTAACTCGAGGTGATGGTTCTCACCATGGTACCCATAGACGTGATCATGGAAAACAAGATTGGGGTAATCGAAGTTTTGGCAGTAGAGAAAGCCATGGACAGAGAGTTGGGTCTAGGCAATTCATGCGAGGACCGGCTCCAAGTCCGACTTTCATTCCGCCTCCTTCAGTAGCTGTACGGCCTCCTTTTGTAGCTCCTATGTACACAGGTGAATTGCTGCTTTTATATATTTATATGTCAATATATGTGTTATATGTCCTTTACGCTAATACTTTGATGTAATTTGTAGAGATGCCATCAACTCTATATTATGTTACTGGTCCTCATCCAGAATCACTCAGATCCATGCCCATGGTTCCTATTCAGTCGATGTATTATCCCATGATCGATCCTCACTTGCCATCCAAGATAGTGAACCAAATAGAATATTATTTTAGGTACTATATTCTAGTTTTGTATTATGATACAAGCACATTTACATAAATAACAACTCCGTTATGCTACGTAAAGATTTTAAACTCTTCGTCTCATTTGTGCTTTTGTAGTAATGAGAACTTGGTGAAGGACTTATTCTTACGCAAGAACATGGATGCAAGCTGAGGGGTGGGTTCCGATTAAGTTAATAGCAGGCTTCAAGAAAGTAAGAAGGCCTAAACTCATAATTGTGTTCCTTTAATTTTTTAATTGATACTCTGATTATTGATTGATATTTAGCACAAATCAGTTTTTTTTTTAGAATTGATGGAAAATGAAAAGATAATCTGATTATTGATTGATATTTAGCACAAATCAGTTTTTTTTTTTTAGAATTGATGGAAAATGAGCACTAGGGTTGTTGATTGATAATGTAATAATAGAAGAAACCTTGTGAGATGTTGATTGATAATGTAATAATAGAAGAAAACCTTTGTGAGATGTTTTGTCAAGAAATCAAATTGAAAATAAGGTGATGGTGAATTTATTAGATCAAATTTCTCTATGGAAGATAATTATTTGTCACCCTCATGAAGCAAATTTTCTAATTGCCACCTTCTCTGGGTAGTTAAATACCAAAGCCTGTAGGTGTCATTGTGTACGTCAGAGCTTGATATCCTCTGCTTGTTTTTGAGCTAATACTACACCTTAGTTTATTGTACGTCAGAGCTTGATATCTTCTGCTTGTTTTTGAGCTAATACTACACCTTAGTTTATTGAGGGTGGAAACTAGTACGTTGTCTTGCACTTAGGCTTACATAAGTCATTTCCTCCATAAGTCACTTGATATATTACTTAGTTTGTACCTAACCAAACCCATTTTCTTTCCTGCATAAATGTACACAGAGTATTTAGAACATTTTTATATGGTTTTACTTTTTAGTGTAGGTGTTTTTAGGAAGGGGAGTATTTTGGTTCTAGAATCTTCTTTGAAAATGTATGTCTAGGAGTTTTTTCAATCACTTTAAATAAGTAAAAATCACTTTGTAAAGTGAAGCCGTGAGGGTCCCACGAATCAGTTGTCAACACAGCCTAGGAATTCTTTGGGGGTGTTGACCATTTCTTGACCATAAGATTAACTTGATCTCCCATGTCCATAGGTAAAGTGGACTTGTATATAATGTAATAATAGGAAAAAGCTATAGGTACAAGGTTTAAGAATTGATGGAAAATGAGCACTAGGATTGTTGATAGATAATGTAATAATAGGAAAAAGAAAATTATCTAATTTCTTATTAGAAGAAAACCTTGTGAGCATGTTTGTCAAAAAATCAAATTGAAAATAAGGTTGATGATTAATTTATTAGATCAAATTTCTTTACGGGAGATAACCTCATGAGACATATTCATATTTTCTAATTGGGTGGGCAGTTAAATATAAAAGCTTGCAGGTGTCATCGTGTATGTTAGAGCTTGATATTTTTTGCTTGTTTTTGAGCTAATACTAATCTGCATACACCTTAGTTTATTAAGGGTGGAAACTTGTGGTACTTCATCTTGCACTTAGATTTACATAGGTCATTTCCTGCATAAATCACTTGATATATTACGGAATTTGTACCTAACCAAAGTCTGCATAAATGTACTCAGAGTACACTAGGACATTTTTTATATGGTTTTACTTTTTAGTGTACTCCCTCCGTCCCACATTAGTTTTCACATTCCTTTTTGGTTTGTCCCATATCAGTTTTCACACCCTAAAATGGACACCTTTTACACAACTTTTACTCACAAAAAAACACTTATTTACCTATATGCCATTACTTTATGCAAAAAGTACCTTTTCCTTGGTTTGCGGTCCCAGATCAGTGTGAAAACTGATCTGGGACGGAGGGAGTAGATGTTTTTAGGAAGTGTAGGGTGTATTTTGATTCTAGACATACATTTTTTATATGGTTTTACTTTTTAGTGTAGATGTTTTTAGGAAGTGTAGGGTGTATTTTGATTCTAGAATCATGTCTAGGGGATAAATGTAGACAAGTATTCTAGAAATTTTTTATGTGGTTTTACTTTTTAGTGTAGATGTTTTTAGGAGGTGTGGGAAGTATTTTGGTTCTAGAATCTTCCTTGTAAAATATATGTCTAGGGAGGCAACACATCCTAGGAATTCTTTGGGTGTTTCCAGGAACATCTCTTGACCATAAGATTAACTTGATATCCTTTGTCCATAGATAAAGTGGACTTGCATATTAAGTGGTACAAAAGTAAAATAGTCCCAACCACGTATTTGAAGTTGATTAGTTGAGATTCGGACTAATATATTGAAGTGGACTTGTATATTAAGTGGTATAAAAGTAAAATAGTCCCAACTATGTATTTGAAGTTGATTAGTTGATATTCTGACTAATATATTGAAATGCGAATGCGTAGTTTAATGCTCTATGTTACTTTGGGTTTTGTAAACCTGTTTTTGGGTTTTAAAATCCTAAAACCGATTTTACTTCGGGATTTTATAAACCGGTTTTGGAAAACCACCTCTATCAACCGGACTCGGATCCCCTCCAGTAAATGGAGGGTCCAGTTGAATCTGGACCCTCCAGTTAACACATACGCATACATACCTGTGCGGGTGCGGGTGTGTGTGAATTTAAGGGTCCAGATTCAACTGGACCCTCCATTTACTGGAGGGGATCTGCTACCCTATCAACCTATAGACTTTAATCGTTAAACACCTATATAATTATTACAATCTCATTCAACAAATAATATAATATTACATCATCGTTCACTCTTTTACACATTGATTTGACATAGAGCTCACCTAAAAATAATATAATAGTGCAATATCGTTCACTCTTATACATTAATTTGACATAAAGTTGACATTAATTTTTTTTGGTGTGTGCGAGTGAGTTACATCTATTGTTTTTTGTGATGACTAAGTGTGAGGTCTTTATAATTTATGATATTCAAGTGTTATCGAATTCTGAGGGTATTTCATATTATTCATCCGTACAGATGATGGAACTGACTGACAATATTCAGCTTATACTGGATGCCGTAAAAGTTTCAAATATGGTGGAAGTGCAGGTGAATTATATGCCTACCTAGTCTTTCCTTGTATTGAATGTCTAAAAGTGTCTTCTAATTATTCAGTTAGATCTGATTATTAGTATCGACACTTCTTTAATAGGTATATCTCATCTTCTTTGCCTTACAGGGTGATAAAGTGAGGCGTAAAGGTGATTGGAACAAGTGGATAATGCCGTCTCTTGCAAGTACGGTGACAAGTCCTCAATCTATTAACCTAGCTAATCAGAATATGTTGTCAGCTCATCTCAACAATCTTGCACTGGACGAAAAGGCAGCCACTTAAAGTCATGACTCGCCTATTTTGACATGCTCAGGCGACATGCTGAAACGACGTATTGAGATTTCAAAAAGGAACATCTTTTGATCTCTCTTGTGTCGTTATCGACAAATATGAGGAAAAATTGAAAAACTGTTTATGTTGGAATATATTTTATTTAACATGACTAGTTGGTTTTGATATTGTCATATGTGATGGGATGGGTTTTCTTGGGACAAATAATACGCCAAACTTCTTGATGATGAATAGAACATAATAAATGGTTTTTATGACTCAAAAGTTTGCATCATAAGTTGCTTTATTTCTTTAACTTTCATGTGTTTTTTGCTGATTTTTCTCTGTTGATAAGATGTTTTGATCGTGATTTGTAGTTGTTTAGTGGTGTGCTATTCTTTTCTTTAATTTTACCCTGGAGTTATTTTTACTTTCATAGTTGAAATTCATAAATTCATTTTAAATTAACTAAATGAAACTTTATATTTATAAATTAGAGTTGCAGAAGCCTTTGCATTTATATATTCATTGAGAAAGTCTCCTAAAAAAAAATTGAGAAAGATATGACGTTATACTAAATTTAAATGATTGATACTACTAACGTAAACATTTATACAAATTGAAAAACAATTAAACGGATCACGCCTCTCGAGCTAGGTTGCACGGGTATTGCAATACGGGTACGGTGAGGATACTGGAATATAGATTTTTAAAAATAATTGGGTAAGATACGGTTTGGGTACAATTATAATTTTTCAAATTATTTTATATTTTTATTATATATATAAATATTTCCATAATTTTTTTTAAATTAGGTGTCTTTGAAATCTATGCAATTTTTTAACACCGAAACAAATATAAAATCAAAACGAGATGAACATCGTAATAAAATATGTGAAGGGCTAACAATTTTACAGTTGTGTGATTGTGTGAGGAATAGAGAGTCTTTTTTTTACTGTTTGTGGGCTAATTTTGGTTAATTTAATATAAAATAAATTTATTTCAAGGTAAAAAATAAAATAAATTTTACAAATTTGATCTCATGTGTACCCTATCCGTGTAATAAAACCACCGATCGATCGTGTCTAACACCACGGCACCCAAAATTATTTTTAATATTTCTAATTGGAAACACGCCACGGGTGTCGGTCGGGTCAGATCCCACCCGATATCCGCGTCTCCAATCTTGAAGATCCGACACTACATTATTCAAAAATTCCGAGTACCCATGCATCCTAGCTCTCGAGTCATAAATTATTTATAACGTATTTGTAAACTCTATTAATAAAGAACGTTCCCAATGGAGCGCTACTTCTTTAGTGTATTTGTAAACTCTATTAACAAAGAACGTTCCCAATGGAGCGCTATATCTTGCGCTAACTCTATATATAGCAAAAAATGGTGCTCCAACAACGCATTACAATTATGTGTAACATTAATGTAATGCAAGATTCAACATTACATGTAAATGATACTATTCATCACACTACATCTTTTCTTTTTTGTTTTCGTTTATTTTTAATATAATTTACATTTTATTATTTTTTCTTTTCATTATTATTATTTATAAAAATTATTATTTATTACATTTATACAATATAAAATTATTTTAAACTAAATAATAAAGTTTTAGATAAATAATTAAAACACACAAAATATAATAAATTAAAATAAATAAATCACAAAATAAATTACATAGTTCATAATTAAATCGCACAAATACATTAAAATACATAAAATGGCAAAACAAAATACATAATTCATAATTAAATTACACAAAATACATTAAAATTCGAATCATGATTCTTAAGCTAAAAAAGTACGATACTTGAAATCAAACACCCTAATTAAAAAGGATCGAGATTACTTTCTGACCCTCCAAGATCACCAAAATTTACCCCATACATTTCAAATGCATCATTAATTGGTGGTTGTTGAAGACTTTCAGCATTTTTGCGATAAATATTTTCTTGTTGCATCCAAATAAATGCACGTTTATTCAATTTCTTGTATCGTGTGTATTTATTTTATCTTTGAAGTGTTATTGTTATGTTTTTAATATGTATGATTATATTTTATCATGGAATTTATTTTAATGTCATTTTTATAAATTTTATCTTTTTTATATACATAAATATGTAATAAAAAATAATTATATTTGACAATAAGAATATAAAATTTATTAAGTTTAAAATTGTATAACGTATTGATTAAGTTTAGATTGTATATTTTAATTTGATAAAAATAAAAAATAATATATGTAATATAAAATGTAGCGTCACGGTTAGAGACAAAATTGATTAAGTTTAGATTGTATATTTAAATTTGATAAAAATAAAAAATAATATATGTAATGTAAAATGTAGCGTCACGGTTAGAGACAAAATCGAATGTAGCGCGAACTGTTATACTACACTATCACAACTCGAGCTAGTGTATCGTCAACGGTTGGGAATGCCGTCTCTCATAAACATGCCCATCCCGGGTCCTACATGTGACTAATTAATCAGAACTTGTTTTTTGAACGGCGACTAATTAATCAGAACTACTTACATAATCTATCAAATTGTTTTCTCCCTTTATATATGGAAGATATATCAATAAAATGACACATATATTATAGGATATAAATTAATATTTAATAATCATAAAACTCGATGAAAATAAAGATACATAACATTCAGTTACTACAATTTTATAATAGGAAATGGGGCAAAAAAGTCATTTTTAATTTTTAACCATAAATAATAGTATGATAGTAGACAAAAAAACTTATGAGGCAGGCGACGTCTGATAACTTAAAGACAAATCACACCCACCCTCCCAAAAATTAAGACGTCAACGTCATAACCTACGTCCGATCTCACATTTGGTGAGGCCGCCTCATACAAAAATGTGTCTCGTGATAATATAATTTTCAAATTGAGGCTACAACTCATGATGGATCCATCACTATTTGTATGATGATCTTATAAAATAGACAAAAATATCATACGAAGTTGTTTCACCGATATTTTTGTGTACATACAAAAATACATCACAATCAAATATTAAGCTGGAATTTCCAAATATATTAATTAAGAAGCAGTTTATTTTAAAATCTTTTTAACGTGTTTCACGTGGAAAACTATATTATGCATAACAAATCTTCTACACGTTTGTAAGTTCTAAAAAAAAATAAAAATTTATCCAACTATAATGATCTCGCTTTTCTTTTATAAACATTCCACTATAACTTTTGTTGGGGAATTAATTACCCGAATTTATTCGGGATGAATATTTAAATGCAAATTTAATTCTAACAATTATTACTAGCATGAATTAATCCTATATTAATTCAAATAATAATTCAACAACAAATCATGCATATAAACAGTTCACATAAATCCTACGCATGCGGAATTGCTACGGGTTTAAGTGAACTAACCTCTCGGAGTGACAACCGTTTAAAAGATGGATCTCGTTCACACGAACATACCAAAAGACCTTCTCAAGTATTCTCTTATCCTTGTTCAACAATCCGGTGGTAGGAACTCGTGAACAATTTAACAAAAAGAAAAATAAAATTATGTTGCACCACCTTTGTGGATTTCTAATTTTTCTAACACATGGAATTGCACTAGGAATGAAAAATTCATCCCCTATTTATAATACAAGGGGTGACCGATTTTTGCCCTAGAATAAGATGAATTTTTTTTTTCTTACTCTCCAAAAAATCTTGAATATATCCAATATATTCTTTTCTCCATATTTAAAATATTCCACAAAAATCTCAACTCCCTATATTAAGGAATTTTCGAAAATATCAAATTAAATAGGGAAGAAATAGGATCTTTGACTTTTCTTAAATTTATGGGATAATCTTGTATTCCAAGAATACATATTCCATAAAATATTTCCAATAAAATCAAGAAAATCTTTTATCTTTCTTCATTCAATGTTTTTCGAAAATTATGGAAAAATTAGCAACAATAACTTATTTTATTTTAAACATTTTTTTCAGTTATTGAACATTATGTTTGGGCTACTTGAGGGGCCTTTAGGATAATTAAGATTGGACATTCTAATGAACTTTGAATATCTAATATTGAGCCACAATGTTATTCAAGTCCATAAATATTAATTAATCCCACTACATAATTAATATTGCACTATCAATCTTAACCCATATTACTGTTAATATGGCTCCCGGTTATTATTTTCCTTGTTTAAGATTATCTAGTCCATTAATTAATTCAAGCCACTGAAATAACTTTCCATTAATTAATATCTTTTGTCCTTGATCAAGGAACGGTTCAACATTATTATCCATACCGAAAACTAATTCCACTTGCAAGATTTAGTATGATAAATCTTATGAACCTCCCAAGGGGGCAAATCGAACAAGCGTACTTGCACACGATTCTTCGTATTAAATCTTAGCAATCGCATGTGACCAATAATATTGCCCAAGATATAAAGTATTGAATCTCATTGATTCTCTACCCGTCATAAGTCAAAGCAATAATTACTAACCACACACGATCTTATTTAAGGGACGAAGATTAAGAAATAACGAACCACTGAAGTCTAATTCTTCCTAATTCAGTGCTGAAGAATTTATCCTCTTGTAGGTCCTATTCAGTGCATCAGTCATGCACTAGTGTAATCTCTTGGTCAAGACAAGTCACTATGAGCCTTACACTTCAACATTTCACGATGAATTGTTCATTTTCATCTAGGTCGTGAACAACGTACTTTTAGTTACAAGGGACTGTTAATTTAATTTTCTGTGATCTGACATCACTAAATTAACTACAATGTAACACGTGCTATTTATTGAACAGTTATGCAGTAAATATATGTAACATTCAATGATATTTAAAGCATCAGTGATAAATAATTTATTTCAGTAAATAAGACAGAAATTCAGTTTGGTTATACAAAGTAAAAACATATTTTCCAGTATAACCCCAATAACTTTCTCATTCCATAAATGGAAAAGTAAACTACCCTATATTTTTATCCCCAATAAAGTAAAAAAACACACCATTTAATATATCACTCCTCACTTTTCATTCAAAAAAAAGTAAAAAGATCTACCAACTAATATTTTCATACTATTTCTTAAATCATTCAATCAAAAGAATGAAACAATTACAATAGGACAGATGGGGTAATTTTTTTTACATGTAAAAGAAAATCTTTGCACTTCTATTTATTTAACACAATAATAAAGTACTTATGAGGGTGAGTATAATTTCATGATTTCGTCAATTGATCATGATGCACACCGAGGTGGTCATCTTAAATCTATATTTATATCTATAATCTACAGCTACTATAATAATTTCTATAAATACAGACTTTTAAAAGTACGACGTTTCAGAAACCCTCTAATCTTATCAAAAATCAATTAAAAATTTAATGTCAACCCTAAATCTTAGATTTTTAATTTGAATCATATATCTTAATTTCTACATTCTATAAATATCATTTCATATTCACCATGGACCAACTCGTGCAAACAAAATTATTCTTAAAATTTTGATAGCAATTATTTTTAAATTACATCAAAAAAAATAATATAACTTAAAGAAATATTAAGTTAACTTCAATATTAATTTACTTTAATAAAATTGAGATAAATTAAAATATTAAAATACAATTAATATAAAATTTCATAAAAAGAATCATATAGTTACATTTTTAAAAAAAACAAATTATAACATAATAATAAAAATAAAGAAAAAGAACAAAAAATTAAGAGTTGGTATGCTGTGAAATTTGTTCACTGTGAAATTGATTTTTTTGTTTTTTACAGATATATTCTTTAGTAATTTAAGTCACAACCTTAAGTAATATAAATCACACCCTTCAGTTATCACTACGACACTCTTTGCTATAATATAAGTCACACCCTTCACTTTTATGAGTAATACTCTTTATAGTACAATGTCACACTCTTTATAGTAAAAACTCACACTCTTTAATAATATAAGTCACACTCCTAAATCAGTTTCACCGTAAAACTTGTTCACGCTATACTATGCAAAAAATTAAAGAACGTCAGAAGTAGCGTCCAAAATATACACCAATATAGAAATCCCAATCATTTGGCATGAGTTAACAATTTTTCTCTAGACTAAATCATCATTATACTATTTGCCACATGCTCTGTTATTTGACACTTGGGCTCTATTATTTGCCACTTGTTCTATTTTCGACACTTGGACTTTGTTATTTGACACTTGTTGTGTTATACTATTACACTTGTGTTCTATTACTTAACACTTGTTCAATTTGATACATCTCAATAATAGCAAGTGTAAACCATGCATAACTGTAATCACGCCAATAAATCCCCATAAAAATGACTTTATTAGTTAGCTCACTCCTATAAAAACAACATTCTTACTTCACATACATATTAAACAACTATTTACAACTACAGTTCAAACATAGTCAATATAGAAATACAATCTAGCTACCTAAAAATGAAGAACAAAGAACAATGTTGTTGGGTGGTGCTTGGTGATTGTGCTGGTGGCGGTGGCGTACGAGACGGTGGCTGCGGCGGATTGCAACCCGACGGAGCTGAGCCCATGTCTTGGTGCTATAACCGGGGGCCAGATTCCGTCGTCGGAATGTTGCAATAAGCTGAAGGCCCAACAATCCTGCTTCTGCAGTTATGTCAAAAACCCGGCTTTGAGGCAGTACGTTGGTTCGCCGAATGCCAAAAAAAGTCGCGGGCAAATGTGGAAGTGCTGAATAGGGTGGAAAAGAATTGTCATTCTTAAATAAATTTATGTTGAGGTTAAGCGGCATGTGGTGATTTTCAATGTAGCAACTACGTACCTCATTAATTATGTGTTTCAATGAAAGAAGACGTTTAGTTTTGATGATTGCAAGTTTTTAAAGTGATAATCAGCAGAAATGACAACAATACTGGCAAACCTTGATTTTCAAGTGATGCTTATAAATGGTTGAAAATCATACCAGACTAAGGGAATAATCTTTAATATTATAAATTTGTGTTTGACTCAATTTTATATATACATTTAATATGATGTACGAAAGTATTTGAGTTGAATTCTAGCTAGTTTGTTTGGATAATTCGCGTTTAATATGTAAAAAATTAATCCTAATTAAAATCTCTTGGGTTCAAATGATTTGTAGGTAAATTGGGAAATGGAGAATAATTAGGAGATCAAAACTGATGAGTAGTGAGACTTATCTCAGCCATGTAATCTACTTTTTCATTTAATCTGTAACCGTCGTCCCCCTTATTACCAGTTCAATGTACTGTTTTATATATGTAACCAATTAATAAAAAAACAAGTAAGATTAATTTATGAGTTTAATAATTTATCCAAATTGATGCATCATTCTTGTGTAAAAAACAAGCTTATTGTTGATACAATTAAGATTAATAAGAATGATCCTCCCATTTGTCCCAAACCTCGTCGTGTTGGATCCTCCTTGCCTGCACAGTTCCTCAACCATTCCTTTATATGCTGCAACCATAAGTAAGTCTTTTAATTTTTCTTAAATAAAAAAAGAATTAATGTACATTTGTTTAGTTATGTTAGTGTTAAAAGTTTCTATGAAGTGTGTAAATATTGGATACTTTAATAATAAGTAGAGTTATTAATTTGAATAGAACATGACAAAGATTTGTGTGAATGCAGGCAGATAAATTCGGATGCAGGTAGTGGAATTCTCGACATAATTGGTGAGAAGGTGAACATTGTTTCATACTAATTATTAACTCCATAAAGATGCACAACGCAAGAGATCCTCAATTTTTTTAGTACTTTATAGTATCATATACTTTAATTAGATATATATGTATATTCACATTAAATAAAATTGAAAAATGTTGCATGTATATATGTGAATGCAGAGGAAGGAGGAAGGGGAATTATGCTCATTGTGTGAATCCCCTCCGGGAAGAACAGAAAATCCGTTGATTCATGATCTTCACTTTCTCCAAATTCATCCTCACATCCAATTCTTCCCATCATTTACACCTATCTACCTACTTACTTTTATTTTGTAATAGTACACATATACATATATATAGTTACATGTTAGTATATACTACCTTCGTCCCAGATTAGTTTTCACAGTTAATTTTTACACGTATTTTTGTGAGCGAGTTTTGTATTAGTAATTGAAATGATAAAATAACTTTTAAATATAAGTATGATAGATGAGTCTCTTAAAAGTTACTTTATCATTTCAATTACTAATACAAAATTCGCTCGAAAAAACACGTGTAAAAGTCAACTGTGAAAACTGATCTGGGACGGGGAGTAGGATATTTCACAAATTCTTATCAAACTATTACGATTTACGAGCCCACATCAAATTCACAAGAAATTGTGAATGGTTAATTATATATGAAAATGTGACATCATTATAAACGAAATGAGTTAGGAGTCTTGGCACCTTCTGTTATAAAATGCACATTTTTATAAAAGATTAATTTGTGCCTTTCTTAAGCATATTTATCAGTTGTGTAATTATCATGAGTATAGGGTGGTAGATACAGCTCTGGAAATGTCGCTGCTTCTCTCCAATGTATGTAAGTAGGAACTACCAATATCTTCTGAAAATGTAATCAGTATGACCAGTGAAATTAAATCACAATATTCTGAATTTTATTGTTTTAGAACCATATACAGACATATTCATCTTCAACGGAGATGTTTTTGTTACATTTTTACTTTCATCTGCAACTTAATTAATTAGTGACATCATTTTTATTTTATTTTTCGAAACAAGTAACATCATTTTTATTAGAGTTGGTGTTCAGATCCATTTTGTTATTTTAGTCATATTTTCTTTTAAATGTGATTGAATTTTGAGCTCCTTTAGCACATGATCATATAATAGATTAAAAAAAACGTACTCACCTCATATAAGTTTGTGGCGTCCAATAAGATTTATCTCTTATACTTGTGGTACACATTCTCGAGAATGAAAACCATTAATTTCTCATTAATTAGCGTGTGAAAGTGAAGTTGAAAATAAAATTTAAATGTTTTGACTATTTTTCCTTCAAGAAATGATTAAGCGTCATATTAATTAGCAATCAGTTTTTTTTTTTTGAGTACAAACAAAGCTCGGAATGTTAATTAGTACTAGTACGAGCTAAATTTGTAATCCAAGATGGGATTTCACCCCAGCCCAAGCATGAGAATGGAGGGATCTAGAAGCACTTCAAGAAATGATTAAACCGTCATATTAAGGGCTTGTTTTGAAGCTCTAAATGAATAGTTAGAAATTTTTTTTTTTTAAAGTTTAATGTGACCCAACTTTTTCAAAAGAAAAATGCTTCTATGCTAAATTAATTGTTTCAAAACATGCACTAATTAGCAATCATTATCAGTGTATGTGTATCACTATCACCATATGACCTAGCATTTTAATTAAATGAGAAATAAATTACACTGCTTTTACAATTATTATTTGTCAAACTACGAATGTGGTCAATTGATTATTTCCTAAATTTTCCATTTTGATTATTTTCTTCTTGGCTAAGTAATACTCTTAATATCACTAACGAGTGGTTCCTACTTCCCATTATAGATACGATGCCTAAGCAAGCTTCGCTTATTTCCTAAGAAATGCAGAGTCTTGAAATATCAATACCATTTAATTATAGACCATCTTTTTAAGTTTTTATGCTTGATACATTTGTGATATTATATTAAACACAGGTAAAAAAATTAGAAGGACATAAAAGAGTCATTCCGATGCCAGTTTCAAACTTTCAAGCATCAATTAAAACTTAAAACCAAAAACTCCAAGAATGTGACCTGTCAATTGTAATTAATATCCTTTTTTCTTTTGGCTCACAGTCACACTGTTTATTTCAGTTGTAAGTAAAATTATTACTCATCATTCTACTGTGACTTTCTGTATAAAAGTTTACTGATAAAAATTTGTCACTTTCTACTGCAACTTTTCTCATAAATACTAGTAACACCAAGTTTTAATTAAATATAATATAATGTAGTCAACTTTCTGTCACACATCCTTTCCCCATAAGTTTCTCGCTGGAAGAATGCCAGATATTATTATAGGAAATAGTTGTAATATTTTTTTAATCATCATAATACCAGCAACATTTATATAGGAGTACAACAAATTCAACACGAAATGAATATTATTATGCATACAGTCATATCGCTGTCATTTCCATTTTCTCGCTCAAAAGATCTTTAGCAATTGAAACTGGCAAACTCATTTTCATAATTCAAACAGACCAGGTACATGAACATATGATCGATCATAAGCTCAAATTTAACTTCAATCCGCTTTGTTAAAACTACTTATTTATACGATTTAAATATGAAACTAGATGATAAATTTCTTATAAAGCTCAACTTCTAGATAAACTATTTATACTATGCTACTTCCTCCATCCTATTTTTTATTATTAATTTACTGTAGACACGGAGTTTAAAAAAAAGTAGAAGATAATAATATTAAATAATTTAAAGTGGATAAAATGAGTTTAGTGGGGGAAAATAATAGTATTAAATTATGTAAAGTGAGTTTAGTGAAAAGAAATAATAATATTAAATAGTATTGAATGTTGCTTTATTGCCTTAATTGAAAATGAATAAACAAAATTAGGACGATTATTTAAGAAAAGCGGATAATCAAAATCAGGACGGAGGAAGTACATTATTCCAATATTTTATGCTGGTGCTAGGCTCCGTAATAAAACTTATTTTTTTTAATGCTCCTTTGCATTGCTCATTATCTACATACATAGTTTAAAGTATAATTTAATTCGTTATTTAATTGAAACAAAATCTCATATCTTGTCCCCTTGATTATCACATTTATGAAATTTAATAGTTAAGCAGAATCAAAATCTTAGACATGACAAATATTTTGGATAAGCAAAGACAGAGAGAGCTGGAAAGCAAAACAATCTTGCAATAACGTGCCGTCTGGTGCACAGCAAAGTCAAACTTCTTCACATAACATTAAATTGCTTCTCAGTATTCTCTTGCGTGTTAATTGAAAGTTTAAACAATGTACAATTAAGAAATAGACTTATCATATCACCTCTTTAATTAAGACATAGATTTCTTTAAATCTTCTACTACAACTTTATACTGAAACGTGATGAAAATAATAAAATTATACTACTAAATGCTAAAAACATAAGAAGTGGTGTGTGACTTTTACATTGCAGATATACCTGGCAACACAAGTAGTGTTAAATGGTCATGTATTTCGGCATGTAGTAAAAATAATCTAACATAGGACGAAATACCCAAAAAAATTAAAAAATTAAGCCCAAATAATTAAACAGAAAAGTTGGTTGAAACCAAAAGCTTACACACAAGGCAACCAAAGTTTTATCTGAACTTGTCCCAACTTCTAAAATGATGTGTAAGGACCACCTCAATTTTCTTGAACTGCACATTCAGTAAGAGATCATACCACGATAACATGACAACGACAAACGCAAATGCTACTTGAGTGGTAATGATGAACACCTTACGACGTAATAAGAACATTCCTAAATAAACAACACGGGGACCTGAGAATTCACAGTAAGTGGGATGGGAATAATATCACAAGTCAAAATTTGCTTTACACGAAATGATGATCAAACAGAATGACCAAACTCAAACTGGCTGTTCAGATTTATAATACATATGAGGTTATATTAGGAAATCTACAACTAGGGGCTCATCGAACAAATAGCGAAACCCTACATGTAAGTACGAAGAAATCAATGAACTAGTGTTTAAGTAAATATAATACGAACCAAGTATATTACAGATCTCTTCTGCACAATGGACAAGATCCATGTCTCACCAGCCAAGTATCAATACAAGGTAGATGAAACATGTGGTGACAATGTGGCAAACGACGTACCGTCTCCCCTCTCTGGAAGTCCTATATAAAAAAACCAGAGTAATATTCATTAAGATCATTTCTAAAATTACGAATAAAAGAGATCCCTTCAACTCGTGCAACTCAAGTGCATTTTTTAATGGTATTAGTTGTTTTACTAAAAGGTATTAGTTAGTCAGTATTCCTTAATTTAACTGAACAATATTAGTTGTGCGCAAGTTGGACGGTGCAGGTGGTGCACCACCATGTGTTACTCTAAATAGGGAAAGGAACCACGTTATTACCTGAAGGCATACCGAACAAGAGACTCCATCACCCAGAGTGTCGACACTCTCGTTTCCAGTAATCGTAAATTTCGGGATCTTTTCGACCATGTCTGTTAACAAACCTTTCGCTCCACCTGTGTCGAAAAGATTTGGGATTTCCTCAAATGGTGCTTCAACGGCTCCCATCTAATTAACAAAAGGATCTTGAGTAAGAAAAGTGATTAATTCGAGTTAAGTTAGATAAAAATGGTGTAGCAATTATATTGCCTCATACCTGGCTTTGTACTGCACTAAGCATAGCCGGACCAATACGCTCGCGCACAAGTCTACCACTTAAAAGGCTTGCTATGACATCAATCTGTATATTCCAAATAAACCATTATAAATCTGTTCATTGAAAAATGAGTGAAATAAATTTCGAGGATTGTAAAGCGAACTATCTAGAACATCAACATTCAAACTTCACATTTGCACATTGCTTCAAAGGTTTAAACCCGTTGATCAACAAAAGATCTGATGAGACAATAGATGATCCATTATAAATTAACATTCAAGCTTAGCATTCGCACAGACTGGTTAAGTTCATTATGAATGATAATAGATCTTTCCAGCATATAATCCATTATAATTTGCCCCTAACCACAATGGGCGAAGCAAGATAACATCAACCATAACGATATTTTTTATAACACAAATCAACATTTAAGCTTAACAACTGTGAATTACTTTGAATGATTAAACAAGTTGATGAATCCATTGCTCACCAGATAGAGGAGACATCCTAATCCAGATTCATCTGATTGCCACAAAAGCAATGACGATTCGAAAACCTCAATCGAGAAAACAGCACCAGAGATGGCTCCAACTGAAGCCCCTCTAATAAATCCACTCTCTGTCTCTTGGCCTATCAAAGCCCCTGTAATTGCTCCCAATAAAGTCCCAACTGTACAGATAAGGGAGGCCTTCATTAGCTTAAACCGAAAAAAAACAAAAAATTACAGAACAAAGAAATATCTTAATTGAAATGTATTCTTCCAATACCAACTCTTTAGGCAAACATCAAATAATTGTGTTAAAAAAATAAACAAACCACATCGGCAAATACGCACAGTTCACATTACAAGAATTAAAAATAGGCCACTATACACAACATAAACCCATTCCATTTTAAATACAAAACATTTAAGATGACCCAAAGATAGTATCAAAAACCTAATTCACCAAATAACTAATTTTCTTTTCCTCTGTAACCCAAACAGCACAAAAAGACCCAATTTGGAGAAAAATTTAATTATTTAACCTAATTCGCGTCAATTTAGCCAATACTGCAGATAAAAACACAACAAAAAACTAAACCCACACCAAAATTAAGGAACCCATAACAGAAAACAACAGAAACAGATCGCGAAACTTAGAAACAGAATAAAAATTCGCGCAATTTCTCGAAAAAGTGAGGCAAAACCATCACGAAATTCAGCTGAAAAGGGGGAGGATAGAAATTGCTCACCTAATGCAAAGAAAAAGGTGAAAATTGCAGAGAAAACGTTGCCAACTATAACAGAAACAGCGCATCGGATGAATTCCTTGATCTTATGGACTATAAAACCGAATGAAGAACAAGATTCTGATGAGGATGAAGATGAAGATGGTGTAGCGGGGAAAGAATGAGATGGATATGCGTAAAATTCCATAGATTCATCAACCGAAAAGGCGACGATCTTTTTTTCGTTTTCAGGTTATTATTAGGAAAATATAGATGTTGGAAATAAAGAGAAAATATAGGTGCTAGAATAAATAAACAATTAGTACTTTCTAATCGGTGGTTGTTACCCATGTTG
Organism: Stenogyne calaminthoides; assembly: GCA_037126765.1. NCBI lineage: Eukaryota > Viridiplantae > Streptophyta > Magnoliopsida > Lamiales > Lamiaceae > Stenogyne > Stenogyne calaminthoides. Next base: position 1,737,471 of record JBBCBC010000021.1, on the reverse strand, counting down.
GTTTGTCGTCGGATCTATGTATTTATACTCATATAATTTGCATTTTTAAATAATTGTATTATAAAATAGTATTATAATTTTGGAAATATCTCCCAGCCTCCCAGCTCCGTTGAATAAAAAAAAAAAGACTTTGGGTGTAAATGATTGACTTTTTCTCTCTGGCATAATTTATTGAGTTTATTTGATATTGAAAAATAAATATTTCAGCTCGGTGGGTTTTTTTAAAAACAGAAGTTTACGTTAGAATTTATTTTGCAATCTACATTTTTATATGTATTAAAAATAGCTAATTAATCTTCCCATTATCTATATTTTTGTAAGACAGCCATGTTCGTTAGTGTGATGATATTTTTTCACTAATTTATGATATAGATAACAAACTAAACAAACAATGTCAAATGGATTTAAATATATCAAAAGATATAGTAAATATGAAATTTTGAATTATACGTTTTAAGTATCTACATTAAGTTGTTCCAATTTGGACATTTTTTAAGTCGGAGGGAAAGAATAAATGCAAGTGGATTTCAATTACTATAGAGTGAGATATAAATTTCATGGTTTTTTTTTAATTATATTTCAATTTTCGAACAACACCCGACCCAATCTGAGTCCGGTCGACCTGTCTGACCCGACCCGATCCAACCAGGACTGGACTCGATCCGAACCCAATCCAAATGGTTCAATTGTTTGGGTTGGGTTCATGGTTCAAGGTTCGGGTTCGGATTCATGGTTTTTGGTTCATGGTTCGGGAATGAAAAAATAAATGGAGAGTAAAATCACTCAAGTTCTAGTATGTGGTTAATTCAAATTAAAATTTAATTCAATTGCACCGTGTGCAATTAGTGCACACAAGTATCACTCGAAGTTGAAAGTAGGTATATTAAATGTTTGAACCAGGTGGCTTAGCCCACCTGGCCACTGGGCTCCTCAATTGAGTTGAAGACCCAGGTTCGATTCCCCTTGGGAACGAATTGGAGTATGGGAGTTATAAGATAGCTTGGTGAATTTGTGGAGTGTTTGAGTGCTTGGTGTACTAACTATTAACAACTAACAACTAACTTTGTCCGATAAAAAAAAAAGATATTAAATGTTTGAAGAAAGTAAATACTCGACGCTGCCTTTTTATTTAACAGACAAATTATTCAAAGTAATGACTTCACGGTATAAGTAATGATATTTTAATCATTTAAGTTATTTCAATTCATCAAATACTCAACATTGCTAATCATGATCGAGCCCTCAAAAGAGAAAAAAGTCAATTTAGGGTTATAAATTTTAGAGTATAATTTAAACAAATTATCATACGAAACCATCTAAATTTAAATGAATTGCGAATTTGTATTTTATTTATAATTAACTTAATTTTTTTCAATTTAATTGATACATTTTGAATAATTAAGGAAATATAATTCCACGAAAAACCGTTGACGTTTGATTATGAAATACTGTATCTCGTCAAATGTCACCAAGTTTATTTGACCTGTTAGGCTACGGCTTCCATCGCGCATACTTAAAGAGCAAGGAATTTTTCAAACCTACTAAATTTCTCTCAATTAAATCATTAAATGGTCTACTCATTACAAAGGATATGTAAATTAAAACTTAATATACGGTAATAAAATTTTCAAAGTCGTTCGGTAATTTGGATAAAACGCAAATGCTTGCAATCAATCAAAATCACGGAGTTCAATTACTAATTTGGATAAAATAAGATTGTCTCATATATAAGACATAATACAACTTAGCACAATTCAACATTCATTCATTTCAAAGTCTTAAAGCGTAAATGATCAAATTATGCCCCGTCTCACCGTGAGACCGTCTCACACCAGTGAACCCCTCTGAATAAATATCGAATTGGTTAATATATGGTTCGTGAATGATTGGAAATTTAACCCTCTCTAAATTCGGTTCGATTTCCCTATTAAGAAATTTATATAATTCTTGACTCATTAAGAAGATACGATACTTATGCAATAGTCAGAGCACCCACACGGATTTACGGACCGTACCAAATTTAAAAAATAATTAAATGATTGGTCACCTAATTAAAATTACTCGTAAATATTTCTCTTCGCATCCAAATTTTTAAGCGGCACACTTGTATAAGACGGTCTCACAGTAAGATGTGATATAAATTGGACATTAACACTTTAACACTTTAAAATGGATGAGTGTAATTTGTACTAAATTGTACCATATCTCATGCATGAAACTATCTCATATGAGTTTTTGTCAATTTTTAATACATGAATCCATCACGCATTGTGTGCATAAAAGCAAAACAAGTTGTTAAACTGCTTCACAACCGTTTTTAATGACATTTTCTAAGTTGTACCACGTATTATGCATGAAATCGTCTCATATTATTTTTTGTTAATTTTTAATACATGAATCTATCTCGCACTGTGTGCATAAAAGCAAAACAAGTTGTTAAAAGCAAAACAAGTTGTTAAGCCGTGTCACAGTCGTTTTTAATGGCCACTATTATTATGTGAAGTATCTATCATAATAAAACCTAGATTAGTGTCAAGGAAATTCCCTTCCTTGTTTTTATGTGAAATGAGCGGGAAAGATTACTATTGATTTTCGTTAATCCATTAAAAATTTTCACTCACCAAAATTTGATTTTAAGATATATTTAATATACCACGATCATCTACTCCACGAGTAGATCGATTCTATCACATTTAATTTCCCGAAAATTAATGTTTAATCCCTCAACAATATGATCAAACATGGGTGTTTGAGCACCCTCAAAATCATAATTTCCAACAATCTCCCACATTAGTAAAAATTGTGTCTGTGCATATGCAGGCTCATCATTCAGCCCACTTGAGATTTCATTGCATTCGAAAAAATAGCTTATGACATTGAACTTTCCGTAATCGAATACCATAGGGTGTACTAGCGGCTTAGTGGACACAATATCTTGAACTAATCCTCCATAGTGTATACTTTATCAACAATGTCATAATCGTTTTTAATGGCCACTATTACTATGTACCTATCACAATAAGTCCTAGATTAGCTTGCTTCCAAAAAAACAAGGTTCTTGTTGATAATTGAAATTAAATTGGAACTAAAAGCCATATGCGACTATTGACACAATCTTTCCTGAAATTGAACTTTTTCTTATGAGCATATAAGGAAAGTAGGTCTACTGAATTAAATTGTATCGCTTACTTTAATCAAAGGTAAAAAATACATAAATTATCACTAGTAATACCAATAATAGTGATTAAAAAAATTGAGTAGGTACCCACTATTTTAACACTTTGCTAAGGCTAGATGTACGTTGTACCATGGAATACAATTGAGTCAATGCGAGATATTAAGTGAAGATTTGTTTTTTTTAGAAAGGTATTAAGTGAAGATTTAAATAAGCGTTTTTAATGCTTTTGACAAGTAGTGAAGAAAAGAAGAAAATAAAGACGTTTTCAGAGACGGACCACCCGCAACCGCACCGCAACTATCACAAGAGAGGGATCACCTTCTTTTATTTTACTATATACCGAAGCCGCAACCACCACAAAAAGGGAACCATCTAAAAACCAAAATCTCGAGGTTTTAGATAGTTGAGTTATAACCACTTGAGCTATCCATAATTGACATCTTATAAGGTGTTTTAAGAACTTATAAATTGTAATTTTTAAGTAGCTTATAAATTGTTAAAGTGTTTGACTAATAAAACTTTATATGTTTTTTAATAATTTTAAAAAATTATTTTTTAATTTAATATAATATAAAATATATTTATTTATTTTTTTGTCTGGCCGAGTTGGGTTCGGGTCGGATTGGATTGGGACCGGGTAAAACTTACATTGCCTTCGTCCCAACTCTATCTTCACACTACCTTTTTTATCGTGTTTTAGCGAGCGAGTTGTTTATTAATATTTAAAATGATAAAGACTTTTAAAAATGAGTATGATAGATCAATCTCTCATTTATTATGTCTTTTTAAGAATTACATTATCATTTCAAATACTAATATCAAATTTGCTCGCTAAAACAAGAAAAAACAATAACTTTGAAGATAAAGTTGAGACGGAGGTAATATAATTTTTTAAAAATAAATTGAAATATCCCACTTATCTTTTTGGAGCTTAAAAACTTATGAGATATTAAGTATCTTATTTTACTAAATAAAATTAAAAAACTTATAAATTTCTAAACAACTTATAAACTATTTCAAAGAGCTTATAAATTATGTCGAACAAACTCACCTTTAAAAAAAAAAAACTCCGTTAAGCTCAATAGTCTGACCACACCTTTAAATTTTGTTGCATACATATAAGCATTATACACATCAAATTCATTAAGTTAAAATTTTATGACAAAAACTCATATGAGACAATTTTATGCATGAAATAGGATACAACTTAACACAAATCACATTCATCTCTCTCAAAATGTTAAATCGTCAATGCCTAACTTATGTCCATCTCACCGTGATATTGTCTCATGCAAGTGTTACTCAAACTTTATATATACTCCTTCCATCCAATTTCTATTCCCACTTTATACTTTAGATTGTCCATTTTTACTATTCTTCTTTTTTATTATTATTCTTCTTTTTCATTTTTGAAATAATCATACCTTAAACTACTTTGTCTTCATAACTTTATTTGTTATGTATTATATTTTATTTACTTTACACATAAATTATTAATATTCCTTAGAACATGTACTCAAAAAGTGAAAATAATAAAATTATATGAAAGGAATATTAGTTACTGGATTATTATTGGATTTTGTATCCCCCTACCAATATTGCCTACTTATAGATTTCCAACGGTTTGGAGGTGGAGTATCATTATCTACAAGAATAATGTACAACTTTTTTTAATTAGATAAACAATATTATACAAATGGATACATACATTTCTTCTATTTACTGATAAAGGATTATATATATTGAGATATTGATTTATCAAACATAGATTTGAGTACTTTCCATACGTATTTCTTCATTATTCTTTGTATTTTTCCACTTGTTATCACTTGGTGGATGGAAGTCCATTTTGTACCCAAGCAGCGTATCCTCCAGCCATGTCAGTAATTCCAGTAAAACCCTACAAATTAATTCCAATTTGAGTTACTACTTTTTGGCATAATTCCTTCAATACATTTTAATTTATAAGTGCGATTACTTACAACCGAAACGAGCTCTGATGCAGCCATGAGCGACCTTTTACCCAACTGACACCCCTGCAATGGAAATAATAATAAATAAGGAAATATACTAAATTGAATAGGCACACAAATTTTAATTTGAAATATATTATTTTGGGAACTTACAACAATGATCTCATCATCTTTGCTAAAACGAGTCAATACTTGTTCCACAAAATTGGGGTTCCTGGTCATACCTGCTCGAGCAAATTAATTAACATTCATAGAGTTACATAAAATCGAACTCTTGATTAATCTGGCGTGTAATATTATTAATAAAAAAAAAAACCTGAGCCGAGTCTGAACATGAAAGGAACATTAACGGCACCAACAACGTGGCCCGATTTAAATTCCTCTGATGTTCTGCAAAATTTGATTCACGAATAAATCAAAATCGTTGAACAATCTATTTATGTAAATATCAGAGGAATACAATTAAATAAACCTATGCCATGTATTCGAATAATCATTTGTCCGATAAAAAAATAAATGATTCTGCATTTCTCGTCAATTAAACACAAATTTTGATGTTTTAATGGGGTATATTTGGTGATTATTCAAAACTACAAAGCTTTTGATAATTGGAACATATATCTAGGAGATTATTTGTAATTTATTCTAGATAATGAAATTCTGTATGATATATTATTATCATAGGGGGAATTATAAATCAAAGGAAAAGGACTGTTTATAAATTTAAGATTCGAAATAACGTAATAAAAGCAAGTAAGGGAAAGATGACCTAACGTCCAAGTAACGGTGACCCGCTTGGAGAAGCTCGTTTGCAACACGGACGGGGACGGACGTTGGACACTGCACATTCCTATTCTCTGTTGCCGTCCCACTGCACAAAATCCTCTCTTTATTCATCATTTCAACTTTATTAATTCTATAAATGAGTCCCAATTTTATGGTGATTACTACATAAACAGAACGATGACGTTTCGGCATTTAATTGTGTACCCTGTGTTTTCATATTAGTGTGCATCCCGAAATTCTGTTAAATGTTAAAATTTATTTAATTAACTATAAAAGAGGTACAAATTGAATTAATGATCAAGTTCATAGCTAGGTTGGGTAGATTTAATTAATATATATAGATTTGTCCCACAATTTAAAAAATAAAATAAAGAATCAATTAAGTGTTGCGGTAAGGTGATCTTAACCTTAAGCTGGGGATTCTTGTGAATCTGGCCGTGAAACTACGTCGTGTAGTGGGTGAAAACTGATTCTTGATCACAGGTAGAGAAGATACTGATACACACCTAAAAACATGTAAAAACATCCAAATTTTAGAAACCCAAAAAGAGATATATATAATGAATTGGGACCAAAGTGAAATAAAAAAATAAACCGGTACGAACCTAGTATTTACATCCTCGTAAAGAATTTGAGGAACCAAGGTAGCAGAAAAGGAAAGAGATATTGCCCTCATATTGTATTAAATGTATATTAATATTTAAAGCTGGTTGTCACACTTTTGCTTATTAGCTGGTTTTGAGGATGAAAATGAAGCAATGGTATTATCTACATATGAAATGAAAATACGGTGGATGTTGCAACTTGCAAGTATATATAGAGCAATTATAAGGGAGGATAATATTTCAGTATTTATTGCTATGGTCACATAAGTCATAAAGGATAATAAGTTTAAATATCTTCATTTGAGAAAATCGAGGGGTATGGATGATGGGCAGATTGACACCTAAATGACGTGTATATTGGGGTTGGGCTTATCCATTTTGTGAGTGCCCATATTTCTGCATCATTGCTATATCTACAAAAGCGACTAGTGACGCGATGGAACCTGCCTGTCGCGTCTGACATGCGATCGACACGGACTCGGTCACGTTTGACATGCGACGGACGAAGCAGCGATCGCATGATCCATGCGACCAAAAAAGTCGGCGTCGCATGGTCAATGCGACACGATTTTTTATTTTTTTAATTTTGAATTTTGATTTTATTAATAAATTTAATTTATATTTAAATTTCGAATTTTGATTTTATTAATTTATTAAAATTATTTAATTTAACTAATTTTTTGATTTTATTATATTATTAAACTCATTTAACTAATTTTTTTTTTTAATTGAATTTTGAATTTTTCAATTTATTTAACACATTTTAATTGAATTATTTAATTTAACTAATATAAAAGTACTGATTTATTTTAACTACTGATTTAATTTATTTAAATAATTAATTGATATTATTTGAATAAATAAAAAGTAACAATTATTTTTTATCCACAATATTAGTTCATTAATTGATTAGTATTTGTTAATTTATTGAAAAGTATTAGTTAGTTGGTTATAAAGTAATTATTTGTTATTCACAATATTAGTTCATCAATCGATAAGATTGGTTAATATATTGAAAAGTATAAGTTCGTTGGTTATAAAGTATTAGTTCATTCATTGAAAAGTATTAGTTCAATTATCATTTTAAACATGAGAAAAAAATCACATTATATGGAAAAAATATATACACATTACATAATTTCCATCCAAAAATAAATCACAACGACGTGCTGCTAGAAAAAAAGTTTAATAATTATTAAAAAAAATTATAATATTTGGGTTTATTATTCTTTCTAGCCCAATAATTAGCCTAGCGTCGTCACGTCATCCAAGATCCAAGTTGTGTAATGTACGGAATAGCTCTATCTTGTCTAAAAATTGTAAATGTATACCATTTACAGAAGTATCATGTGAGCGTTCCCAATATCCAGATATAAACCCAGATTGGATGATCGTCACCGACATATCTGTTGAAATAATAAAAAAAAAAATTATTATTATAATTAAATAAAAATCCAAAATTAAATAAACTTTAAAGTAACATTAATATAGTGTTTTCTTACCTATATCCAATGAGTGTTGTTGTGCACGTTCCCCAAGACCAATTAGTTTGTCGGAAGACCTCGACGTTCATCTGTTATTGCGGGAAGACAAAGAGTTCCGCCGTGTTCTCCAAATGACATTACGAAAATGTTGTATGTGGTTGCAACCAGGTATCCATGTTCAGGTAATACAAACCATTTATCAGGTGGGGCAGAATTTGTGAAGTGATTAAGTGATTCTGCCAAAACTGAGAAGGTTGTGTAACCACCTAAAATATTTTCGTGTAAATCGCGTCTTATGTGCAGTTCATTATAAAGATCCATTCGTACCCTACCCCATTCGTCCTCGCTTCCGTAGATTGCGAGTGCAACCGCTCTAAATCCGCAGTTCCCATCTCCAATTACATCATTGTAGAAATGAATATAATTTTTGATATATGGAGGAAAATCGTCCTCCACCTGAGAGTTAAAAAACTGTATTGGATGGGGAGTACACTCTTCGTGGTTACCTGTGGTACTTGATGGGGAGTACACTCTTCGTGGATAAGACACGTGATGCTGTCCCCAAAAATTATGTAAATGTTTTGGGTAATCTCGAGTATGTCCCTCAATATGCATGGGGAGCTGCGACATTAGCTTATTTATATAAGCAGCTTAGCAAGGCATCCGAATTGAGGCGACATACGGATGTCGGTGCTTAACATTAATTGAGGTAAAAATTCAATTTCAATAATATTTCCAATTATATTTAATTAATACACTATTATCAACATATGTAACTAATAACTAAAAAACACATTTTTAATTTTAGGTCTTTGGATATACGAGTACTTCTTCGACTCGACTTGCAAAAGCGTGGGTTACCTCGTTTAACCCTGCCCACCCAAGAGCATCGTACTGGAACAAGACCCAAAAATTCCAAAACTCGACACGGGATCTTGTCCATTACCGCAAACTGTTGGATAATTACCCTTCGTCTAATGTATGTTTATCTTTCTCAATACACCCTTAATAGTAAAAACGTCAGTAATAATTTAAGTACCTTAACAAAATGACATATACAAATATTTTACTTACTTTATAAGTCCATTGGACTCCATACGGCCGTCCATCGTCTATCCCTGCCCCCTCATTATTTCATGGATGCATTCAATTTCTTGACTTCGCCGAAGGGTATATGCCGAGGAGGGTTGCAAGGCAATATGGGAGAGTGCAGCCCATACCGCCACCACCGATCGACTTAGATCTTGAACGTTCAAAATTCGGAGCCAGTGCAGAGAGGTACAAAAAAGTATATGGACCCACGGTGGCATTTTGGAATGAAATGCAAAATCATTGTTATCGTCTTGGGGACCTTGGTACCTTCGTTGTAGTGAAGGATAGTACCACGGATGAGTATTCTGCATGGTATGTAAACATTACTCATCCTAGAGTGCACAACACTGCACACAGTGAGAATAATATTTATGTCAGTGGCATGTCGAGGTCAGCTCACCAAATGTTGGGACACGTGAAGCAAGAAACTCACGATTTGATCAATCAAGCTAGTGTTGATCCACAATGTCCACCTTATATGATGCCTCATCTTGGCTCGATTGCCCATCATGCCGGTACCACAACGGTCCCCGATCCTGCATATTGGGGACATCAACACGTGTATCCCCTGTTGGGATTATACTGAAAAGTATGATTTTTACTTTGTATAATCGAAACTGAATTTTCAGACTTATTTACTGAAATAAATTGTTTATCACTGATGCTTTAAATATGATTGAATGTTACATATATTTACTGCATAACTGTTCAATAATTCGTACGTGTTACATTGTAGTTAATTTAGTGATACCAGATCACAGAAGATTAAATTAACAGTCCCTTGTAACTAAAAGTACGCCATTCACGACCTAGATGGAAGTGAACAACCCATCGCGAAAGGTTGAGGTGTAAGGCTCAGATTGGTTTGTCTTGACCAAGAGATTACACTAGTGCATGACTGATGCACTGATTAGACCTCAGTGGTTCGTTATTTCTTAACCTTCGTCCCTTAAATAGGATCACGTGGGATTGGTAACTATTGCTTTGACTTATCATGGGTAGCGAATCAAAGAGATTCAATATTTTTTATCTTGGGCAATATTATTGGTCACATGTGATTGCTAAGATTTAATACGAAGAATCGTGTGCAAGTACGCTTGTTTGATTTGCCCCCTTGGGAGGTTCATAAGCTTTATCATACCAAATCTTGCAAGTGGAATTAATTTCCGGTATGGATAATAATGTTGAACCGTTCCTCGACCAAGGATAAAAGATGTTAATTAATGGAAAGCTATTTCAGTGGCTTGAATTAATTAATGGGCTAGATAATCTTAAACACGGGAAATAATGACCGGGAGTCATATTGACTGTAATATGGGTTAAGATGGATAGTGCAATATTAATTATGTAGTGGGATTAATTAATATTTATGGGCTTGAATTATATTGTGGCTCAATATAAGATATTCAAGGTCCATTAGAAGGTCAAATATTAATTCTCCTAAAGGCCCCCTGAGTAGCCCAACAAATAGTCCATTACTGAAAAAGATGATTAAAAAAAAATAAATTTTGTTGCTTATTTTTCCTCTAAATTTTCGAAAATTATGAATAAGTTGGGAGAAAGATTTTCTTTGAATTTTGTTATGGAATGAAGATATGTATTCTTGGAATACAAGATTATCTCATTAAATTCAAGAAATCTCCCACTTGGTTATTTCATAAGAGGATTTCGAAATTTTGGAAATATAGTGGGCAAGAAAGATTTTCTTGAAAAGATATTATGGAAGATATGTATTTCTTGAAATACAAGAATATCTCATAAATTCAAGAAGATCCAAATCTTGGATTCTTGCATCATTAATTTCGAAAATAATCCATATTGATGAGGTGAGATTTTTGTGGAATATTTTAATTATGGGAAAAAGAATATAGGAGATATATTCAAGATTTCTTGGTGATCAAGAAAAGTCTTTTCCCACATTGGTTTTCTACTGAAAAAATCGACCACCTCTCACCTATAAATAGGGGATGATTCTTTCATTCCCAAGTACAATTCCATGTGCTGGAAAAATTAGCAAATCCACATAAGTGGTGCAACAAAGTTTATTTTTTCCTTTTTGTTAATTGTTCGACAAGTGTCCTTCAACCGGATAGTTGAGCAAGGGCTAAGGGAATACTTGGGAAGTCCTTTTGGTTAGTCCGTCCAACCAAATTCACTGCCATCCCGAGAGAATGCGTTCACGTAAACCCGTAGATTCCGCGTCGTAGGTTTTACGTGGCTTATTATATGCATGATATGTTGTTGCAATTATTATTTGAATTAATATATGATTAATTCATGCTAGTAATAATTAAAGAATTAAATTTGTATTTAAATATTCACCCGAATAGATGCATGCAACTCATTCCCCAACAATCGTATCGAGCCTACGGTTTGAAGCTCGAATTTTAAATTGTAATTTAATTCGAGGACATTAAATTTGAAATTGGATAGTAGAATTGCTAGATCTATTTTGCGCTTATCCAATTGTCATGGAATTTAATGTGTTTGTTTACGATGCATATAAACAGGTGGTTTTAAATTCATCTGCTCCCATTCGCTACGCTGTAGAAAATAACAGTAGAGACCAGATTTGTTTGATTTGATCAATGTAATAGAATAGTCTAGATCTAGGTTTATTTATTTTTGTAAATAAATTGCAACCGATTCGAACCAAGAGACGAAGAATTAAAAGGACAAAATCCGTAACCTGGCTGCAGGCCGCGCTAAGCACGCCGGCACGCGACGGGCGCCAGGCAGGGGCGGGCCTACCGAAGCGCTGTAGGGAAGGTGTCATACAAGACGGTGGAGTATACGACACATTACCTGCATCGACGCATCGGGCCGGATGGGCGGTTACACGCGGGCGCTGCCGCAGTGACGCTGGCCGCCGAGGCCGCGGCGCCGGAGTACGGGGCGAAATAAGCGACAAGGACGCGATGCTGCCGCCGCCGAGAGTCGCCGACGCCGTCAGGCATGCCGAGACATCGGCGGCACGCGCCGCCGGGCGGTGCGCCGGTTGGTTTGTAGGCCAAGTGGGCCGGGCGGATCTTGGCGTGCATCTTGGTCTGCGAGCTACTTGGCGTTCGTTTATGGAAGTATTTTTCGAGACGATCGAAGTGGGAGAAATTCAAGGCGGTGTTTCTTCAAGATCAAGCCAAGAAAAATCAAACCATGACAATTGGATAATTTGTGCCCAATATGTTTATTTTTTTTTCTTTTTGCTTGATTTATTTTGTGTTATCTTATGCTTTATTTAATTTGTTTAAATGTGTTTTGCATGAGAGTTGCCCAAATGAAAAATCTCACCTTCAAAATTACTAAGTATGTTTAAATAATTAATTGACAATTTTATTAGGGATAATAAAATTGAATTAATTTTGACCTCCATGATTTATTTATTTGTGAATTCTTTTAGAGAAATTCACTTGGAGACGGTCAAAAGATAGATTTCACATGAATGAATTCCAAACGGATGATTGTGGGTTATTACTAGTGGCGACAATGACCCCCCACGAGGCTCGATCAAAGCGAAATAGTAATTTCGTATTTAATCATGGTTATTACTTAGGTATAAAATTGATATGCATATACTTCCCCAAGTCCCTGTCTAATTTTATATTGGTCAGTGGGAGCCAATTATTAATCTGGATATTAAAGGTTTATAAATGTTCTTGTTTGTAACTTCGCTTGAATGTGTTTAAATAATGACCCACCCACGTGGCTTATTTAAACTGTTTTTGAGATGTTGGGTGATGCATGTTCATATTTTTTTTTTTTTAGATTTTATCGCGTGTGATCGAACCTTGTGATATATTTGTGCTTATGCATGTTATTATTTATTTTGGTTCATCATGTCGCAACCTTTTAATCCATTTTATTCAATATACTAAAAGACAATTTGCTCTTTGGAGAAAATTTTGTTGATTGGAATCGAAAACTCACTATTGTCCTCATCGCACAAAGCCATAATCGGTTTGACCACCACCTAAAACCGGATAAACCATCGGATGAGTCCACTAAAAAGCGGTTAAGAAAAGAGTATCTTGCCGATGGGAGCGGTCTAACGAAATGGCAAAGTGTACCATCTTGTCTTCTATGTCAGATGTGTTGCAACACCAACACCAAAACGTTGAGACCACTGCGGAAATCATGACTAGTATTAAAGCGATGTTTCAACATCGTAACAGGTGTGGCTCGTCGATCACCATGGGGGACTTGCTCTCTATGAAAATGGTGGAGGAACGCCCGTAGTAAAGAGCACGTTCTCCGGATGATGGCTCACCTTAATAAACTTGAGGTACTTGATACCGAATACGATATCGAGACCCAAATCGATTTTCGTGCTCCATTCTCTGCCGAAAAAGCTTTGAAGCAGTTGAGGTTGAACTACTAGATGAATAATCGAAGTTCTCGATGCCCGATATGTTGCAAGCTTTAGTCTCGGCGAGAGGCGATATGGGCGCGAAAAAAGCCAAGCCTTGGTGGCAACGGACCTTCTTCTTCTTCTAGACCAAGGGTGGTAAGAACAAGAAAATGAACAAAGGCCACAAGCAAGTGAACTCAAGTGTTGCCAATGACAAAGATAAGGTAAAGAAGGGTGGTGGAGTGAACAAACCCGGCTAAGGGAAGTGCTTCAAGCTGCGGTGAGAAAGGACATTGGAGGTCACTGTTCTGGGAAAAAGGATGGAAAGAAAGGTAATTATCACGCACTAGTTGTTTGAAACTTGTTTAGCGGCGTATGCCTCCCATTTTTGTGGGTGGTGGATACGGGATCCACTAATCATGTTTGTTTCACATTCTGGGGTTCAAGCGGACCCGCAACTTAGTGGGAGTGAGGTCCTCATCACCTTTGAGTGATCTTCTACAAGAGTGGCGGTGAAGCGATGGAAGAAGTGCATCTGTCTTTTGAAAGGCGAGTTTTAATTTTGAGATATTTTTACGAAGGAATTTTAGAAAGAATTTGTTTTCAGTTTCTAAACTTTTTATGATGGATATTCGGTTACTTTTTAATAAAGTTGTAACCATTTTTCTTTTGATAAATTTATCTGTCATGGAACGTTGTTGAATGATCTCTATACAATTAACTGTGCACACCACTCACGAAATGTATCCTATAACACATCAACTGTTTCCGAGAAAAGAAAACGTTCATCATACTTGAACGAGACACTTTTTTGGCATCTATGATTGGGTCATATAAATCCAAAGAGGATCCAAAGGTTGGTGATAGACGGTTCACTATGGCTTCTCCAAGTTGAACCGATTCCAACCTGCGAATCATGTTTGGAGGGTAAAATGACCAAGAGGGCATTTGGAGCCAAGGGGAATAGGGCCAAAGAAGTGTTAGAGATCGGTCACACAGATGTATGTGGTCCAATGTCAACCAAAGCAAGAGGAGGTTTTGAGTAATTTTATTGATGATTACTCAAGGTACGGTTACATTTTCCATATGAAGCATAAATCTGAGACCTTTGAGAAATTCTAAGAATTTAAGGCTCAAACAGAGAATCATAGGGAAAAACGTATCAAGTCTCTACGATCTGATCATGGAGGTGAATACCTCAGCGATGAGTTTTTGAACCACTTATCTGATGAAGGATTGATATCAACTACCATCAGACTGGAACCCTCAACAAAACGGGGTTGCAGAGCGAAGAAACATAATTCTTTTGGAAATTGTTAGATCAATGATGAGTTATGAGGGTCTTCCCGAGTCGTTCTGGGGTCATGCCTTGGAAACAGCGGCTTACATTCTGAACTTGGTGCTATCCAAATCGGTTCCCAAAACTCCCAAAGAATTGTGGACCGGGCGCTAGTATAGTATGATACACATGAGAATTTGGGGGTGTCCGCCTACGTGTTGGACAAGGAAGCAGTAAGTTGCATCCTCGATCGTAATTAAGGTTGTTTGTAGGATACCCCGAGGAACAAAAGGGTGTATGTTCTATGGTCCCAAGATCGGGAAGGTGGTCATCGGGACCCACTTTAGATTTTTGGAAGAAGACTATATGAACCAAAGAAAAACCCAGTGAGATTACCTTAGATGAGCTTAGAGGGCAAACCTCGGTGCTAAATTGTCTTAGATGATATACCAAATGACACATTTTCACAACGGAACCTCGTCAGTAGTGGGAGGGTTGTTAGACACCCGAGAGATTCATGGGAATAGGAGAGTCCTCGGACTTGATTCGGACAAGACGAATCGAGACCCATGGACATATGACGAGGCACTCCAAGATAAGGATGCAGATTCTTGGCAAACAAAGAATGAAAGCGAAGTGGGTTTTATGTTTCATAATAGAGTGTGGGAGCTAGTCGAACCACTTAATGAGGTCAAACCCATTAGATGCAAGTGGGTATATAAGAGAAAAAGAGGACGGGGACGGGAAGGTTGAAACCTTTAAAAAGCAAGACTAGTGGCGAAAGGTTATACTCGGAAAAGAAGGAATCGATTATGAGAAAACTTTTTTTTTACCGTAGCCATGCTTAAGTCCATCCGTATTCTCTTATCGATTTCTTGCAAGATTTTGACTTTGAAATTTGGCAAATGGATGTCAAGACGGCTTTTCTTAATGGAAGTCTTGATGAAGAGATCTATATGCAACAACCCCAAGGTTTCATTGAAACGGGCAAGAACACCTAGTTTGTAAGCTCAAAAGGTCAATTTACGGACTCAAACGGGCATCCGAGCTTGGAAACAAAGTTTTGATCATGTAATAAAGTCTTATGGGTTTGATCAAAACGAGTTTGAAAGTTGTGTGTATAAAAAAGCGTGTCGAATCAGATTGGTATTCTTAGTAATCAGACGTAGATGACATTGTGATCATCGGGAACGATGTGAAGGTGTGATCGGACGTAAGGGCATGGTTTTTCAAAAACAGGTTTGATATGAAAGACTTAGGGAAAGCCCGACACATCCTTGGGATCAAGATCACTTTCGAGATCGCAAGAAAAATGATGATCGGGTTATCGCAAGTTTCATACATAGACCTTTGTCTTGAAATGCTTCAAAGATGCAAGATTCCAAGAAAGGATTCGTACCTTTCGGACTTGGAATCCATCTATCCAAGAAAATGTCCCCTAAGGCCTAAAAAGGAGATAGATGACATGAAAGGCATTCCTTGTGCCGGTTTGTCGGAAACCTTATGTATGCAATCGTATGTACGAGACCAGGATATCTACTTTGCCGTAGGCATGGTAGCAAGATATCAAAGTAACCGGGAAAGCATTGATCGGCGGTTAAAAACATTCGAAGTGTCCGAAAAGAACTCGGGATAGAATGTTGATTTATCGATCGATACTCAATCCCCATAATTTACACGGACTCGGATTTCCAATCGATTTAGATTCGTAAATTATCTGCCTCGATTTAGTATGTTTCCATTTGGGAAGTGTAGCCATCAAATGGACGAGTGTGAAGCGTAAATGCATCAACGACTCAACCATGGAAGTCGGGTAAGTAATTGCCAGTGAAGCGTTGAAAAACCCGATTGGGCTCTAGATCTTCTTAGTGGACTTGGATGGTGTTCGAATTTGTCTAGCAATATCTGCTAAGGCGATTGCAAATTCAAGAGAACCAAGAGTCCACGAGTCAAACAAGCACACTAAAGGAAAGACATCTTATACTTGAAATCGTTAAGAGATGAGATATAGATGTGGCAAAGATAGCGTCTAAGGACAACCTAGCAGATTCATTCACAAAGGGTCTGCCTCTGAATACATTCAAGAGACATGTGGGTAGAATGGGTGTCAAGACCATTGCCAATCTGCTTTGAGTATAAGTGAGAGAATAATTAGGTTCGTGTAGGTGACATTAGATGTCACGGACTACGCGAGACATGTTGTAGTATACTTAAAAGCAAACTTTGAGTATAAGTGGGAGATTGTTGGGATTATACTGAAAAGTATGTTTTTCACTTTGTATAATCGAAACTGAATTTTCAGACTTATTTACTGAAATAAATTGTTTATCACTGATGCTTTAAATATGATTGAATGTTACATATATTTCTTTGATAATCTGTTTCAATAATTAAATGCGTGTTACATTGTAGTTAATTTAGTGATACCGGACCACGTAAGATTAAATTAATCCATTTGTAACTAAAAAGACGCCATTCACGACCTAGATGAAATGAACAACCCATCGCTAATTAAATTACAATTTAAAATTGAGCTCAAAAGTGGCTCGATACCGATTGTTGGGGAATGAGTTGCACCGGATCTATTCGAGGTGAATATTTAAATACAAATTTAATTCTTTAATTATTACTAGCATGAATTAATCATATATTATGCCCTTTTATTCGCGCGTTAGCAAAAAACCGCCTTTCGGCGACGATTATGCCCTTTACTCGGCCAAGAAGCACTACTTTTTTTCGGCGACAATTATGCCCGCTTACTTCTAAGCGCGGCAATTCCGCCTTCGGCGATGAGATCGTCGGCTTTCACAGCGACGACCAGCCCGCCTCCTCGGCGTCGGCTTTCCGCTAATTCGGCGATGTCCAGTCCGCCGTTTTTAGCGAAGCATTCTCCGCCTTCTCGGCGATGAGATCGTCGGCTTTCGCAGCGACGACCAGCCCACCTCCCTCGGCATCGGTTTTCCGCTTCTTTCGGCGATGTCGATCTACCATTTAGCGAAGCATTCTCTGCGCTTCTCGGCGATGAGATCGTCGGCTTTCCACGGCGATGACTAGTCGCCTCGCCGGCGTCGACTTTCCACTAACTTCGGCGATGTCGATCCGCCATTATAGTAAGTATTCTCCGCCTACCGGCGATGAGATCGTCGAACTTTCCGCGGCGGCGACCAGCCCGCCTCTCGGCGTCGGCTTTCCGCTAACTTCGGCGATGTCGATCCGCCCGTTTTAGCGAAAGCATTCTCCGCTACCGGCGATGAGATCATCGGCTTTCACGGCTGACGACCGGCCCGCCTCGCCGGCATCGAACTTTCCGCTAACTTCGGCGATGTCGATCCACCGTTTTAGCAAAAGTATTCTCCGCCTTACCGGCGATTAGATCGTCGGCTTTCCACGGCAACGACCAGCCCATCCCCGCCTCGGCGTCGAACTTTCCGCTAACTTCGGTGATGTCGATCCACCATTTTAGCGAAGCATTCTCGCGCTTCTCGGCGATGAGATCGTCGGCTTTCTGGCGGCGACCGGCCCGCCTCCCGGCACCGGCGTTGGCTTTCGCTATCTCGGCAATGTCGATCCGCCATTTTAGTGAAGTATTCTCCGCCTTCTCGGCGATGAGATCGTCGGCTTACTCAGCGACGACCAGCCCGCATCCTCGGCGTCGGTATTCCGCTAACTCGGCGATGTCCAGTCCACCGTTTTAGCGAAGCATTCTCCGCCTTCGGCGATGAGATCGTCGGCTTTCCGCGAAGATGACCGGCCCGCCTCCCGGCGTCGGCTTTCCACTAACTTCGGCGATGTCGATCCGCCCCGTTTTAGCGAAAGCATTCTCCACCTTCTGGCGATGAGATCGTCGATTTTCCACAGCGGCGACCAACCCGCCTCACCGGCGTCGGCACCGCTAACTTGGCGATGTCGATCCGCCGTTTTAGCGAAATATTCTCCTTCTACCGGCGATGAGATCGCCGAAACTTTCCGCAATGATAACCCGCCCGCCAGCCGGCGTCGGCTTTCGCTTCTTCGGCGATGTCGATCCGCCGTTTTAGCGAAAGCATTCTCGCGCTTTCGGCGATGAGATCGTCGGCTTTCCTGGCGGCGACCGGCCCGCCTCCTCGGTGCCGGCTTTTTCGCTAACTTTCGGCGATGTCGATCCACCATTTTAGCGAAGCATTCTCGCGCTTACCGGCGATGAGATAAATCGCTTTCCGCGGCGGCAACGACCAGCCATCTCACCGGTGTCGGCTTTCCGTAACTTTCGGCGATGTCGATCCGCCATTTTAGCGGCATTCTCTGTCTTCTCGGCGGCGAAGATACGTCGCTTTCCTGGCGATGACCGGACTGCCTCGCCGGCGTCGGCTTTCCGTATCTCGATGATGTCGATGCGCCATTTTAGCGGCATTCTCCGCTTCCGGCGATGAGATCGCCGGTTTTCATAGCGACAACCAGTCCTCGCCGCCGGCATCGGCTTTCCGCTAACTTCGGCGATGTCGATCCGCAATTTTAGCGGCATTCTCCACCTTACCGGCGATGAGATAAATCGAGAACTTTCCTGGCGATGACCGGCTTTGCCTCGCCGGCATCGGCTTTTCCATTATCTCGGCGATGTCGATCGCCCGTTTTAAAGCATTCTCTGCATACCGGTGATGAGATCGTCGGCTTTCCTGGCGGCACCAGCCCGCCTCCTGGCGTCGTCTTTCGCTAACTTCGGCGATATCGATCGCCATTTTAAAAGCATTCTCGCGCTTCCGGTGATGAGATAAACGTCGGCTTTCCGCGGCGGCGACCAGCCCGCCTCCTCGGCGTCGGCTTTCCGCTAACTTTCGGCGATGTCGATCCGCCGTTTTAGTAAAGCATTCTCCGCGCCTTCTCGGCGGCAAGATCGTCGGCTTTTCCGCGAAGCGACCAGCCCAGCCTCGCCGGCGTCGGCTTTCGTTATCTCGGCGATGTCGATCGCCCATTTTAGCGAAGCATTCTCCAGCGCTTTCGGCGATGAGATCATCGGCTTTCATAGCGATGACAGCCCACCTCGCCAGCGTCGGTTTTCCGCTATCTCGGCGATGTCGATCCGCCATTTTAGCGGCATTCTCTCCGCTTTCGGCGATGAGATCGTTGGCTTTCCACAGCGATGACCGGCGCGTCTCCCGGCATCCGGCTTTTCGGCCTAACCGGAGATATCCGATCCGCCGTTTTAGCGGCATTCTCCGCCTTCTGTGATGAGATCGTCGGCTTTCCGCGGCGACGACGGCCCGCCTCTCCGGCGTCTTTCCACTTATCTCGGTGATATCGATCCACCATTTTAGCAAAAGCATTCTCCGCTATCTCGGTGATGAGATAAATACCGGCTTTCGCGGCGGCGACTAGCCCGCCTCCCGGCATCGGCTTTCCGCTTCTTCGGCGATGTCGATCCCATTATTTTTAGCGAAGCATTTTCCGCCTTCTTGGCGATGAGATCGTCGGCTTTCACAGCGATGACCAGCCCGTCTTCTTGGCGTCGGTTTTCCGCTACCTTGGCAATGTCGATCCGTTGTTTTAGCGAAGCATTCTCCACCCTACCGGTGATGAGATCGTGAACTTTCTAGCGATGACCAGCCAGCCTCCCGGCGTCGGCTTTCCGCTAACTTCGGCGATGTCGATCCGCCATTTTAGCGGCATTCTCCGCCTTCCGGCGATGAGATCGTCGGTTTTTCACGGCGGCGACCGGCCCAATACCTCACCGGCGTCGGCTTTCCGCTATCTCGGTGATGTCGATCCGCCCGTTTTAGCGGCATTCTCCACCTTCCGGCGATAAGATTGTCGGCTTTTGCGGCGATGACCCGGCCTGCCTCGCCGGCGTCGGCTTTCCGCTAACTTCGGCGATGTCGATCCGCCGTTTTAGCAGTATTCTCTGCGCTTCCGGCGATGAGATCGTTGGCTTTCCGGCTGACGACCGGCCCATGCCTCCTCGGCGTAAAACTTTTCGCTAACTTCGGCGATGTACAGTCGGCTATTTTAGCGAAGCATTCTCCACCTTCTCGGCGATAGAGATCGTCGGTTCAAAAAGCGACCAGCCGCCTCGCCGGCGTCGGCTTTCCGCTATCTCGGCGATGTCGATCGCCCGTTTAGCAAAGGTATTCTCCTCGCTTCTTAGCGATAAGATCGTCGGCTTTTCGCGACAACGACCGACCAGCCTCCGCCGGCGTCGACTTTTTAATTAACTTCGGCGATGTCGATCCGTCGTTTTAGCGAAGTATTCTCCGCCTTCTCGGCGATGAGATGTTGGCTCCTTGTTTCGGCGTGACCGGTCCGCCTCTATCAGCATTAACCTACTTGCCTTCATCGACTTTGGCTCTCATTAGACCACCGCGATCGATCGAGACGATTTATCGGGGTAAAGGTCTTAAAGCGCTTTCGGCCGTAAGTGGTCGACGGCAATATAAAAATTTACTCTATAAATCGCCGCGACGGCGATGCGACAGAGGAAAATCGCAGAACTGCTTTCGGTGAAAGTTGGTCGACGACGGCCAAACTCTCCTAGCTCCCTCAAGTATCTTGGCTCTCTCGAAAAGCTATCTCGAAGACTGCGCTCATCTCAGTAGGATCCCATCTAGCTCTCTCACGAGCCATCTCAGAAGACCTGCTCATCTCGAGTAGGATCCCATCTAGCTCTCTCACGAGCCATCTCAGAAGACCTGCTCATCTCGAGTAGGATCCCATCTAGCTCTCTCTCACGAGCCATATCAGAAGACCTGCTCATCTCGAGCAAAATCCCATCTAGCTCTCTCTCACGAGCCATCTCAGAAGACCCGCTCATCTCGAGCAGGATCCCATTTAGCTCTCTCTGACGAGCCATCTCTAAAGACCCTTTCTTACCGGCGGGGATCCCATCCGCTCTCTCCGACGAGCCACCCCCGAAGACCATTTTCCCATGGGCATAAAAAAAACTCGATAACGGGGCTCCCCGGCACGAAACCTGAAAAAAGACTCGTCGTGGGGGCTTCCTCGGCACGAAAGTATATATCGTAAAAGACTTCACGACGGGCTCTCCGAAATCGAAATCTGTAAAAGACTTCACGATAGGCTCTCCGGCATCTGAGCACAAAAAAGACTTCAGACGACGGGCTCCCTCAAAACGAAAGACAAAAAAACAGACGTCTGGGGCTCCCAATCAGCAAGAAAAAAGACTTCATACGATGGGGCTCTCCCGGCAATCTGAGCACAAAAAGACTCGTGACGTGGGGCTTCTGGCACGAAAAAAAGACTTCAGAAGGCGGGGCTCTTTGATGGGCGATAGAAAAGACTTCATCTGACCAGGGGCTCAAGACGCGTCAGACATAAAAGACTTCATCCGTAGGCTCCCCGGCACGAAACCTGAGAAAAAGACTCAGATCTGACGGCCTCCAAGCACGAAATCATTAAAAGACTCAGACGACTCCAGGCTCCTGACGAGCACAAAAACTCAGACGACAGGGGCTCTCCTCAAAATACGAAAGCACGAAAAAGACTTCGTACAACAGGGCTCGCCTGAAAAAAAATACGAGCCTGTAGACTAGATCGACGACGAAGGTAAGATCCTCTACGCAGGGCTCATTTACGAAGCGATCAAGATCTCATCTGACACGGAAGCAAGCTCGAAGGCAAACAATGTATTGCAGATACAACAAAACATGAAATCCTGGTCAAGACATTAAACAAGATCAAGCTCGAACAACGCCACGGCCCGATCTTTGGGGCTATTGTTGTGCTCGGATATATCACACGTCCAAGATCATCGGGTTTATCACACGTCGCGTGGGGCCGAATTATCACACGTCGCCAGATCCCACCGAGACCACGTGATTTGTCGTGCTTACGCATATGTTTTGTCATGCTTTTATGCACATGACTTTTGTCGCTTATCGATTTGTCGTCTTTATGATTTGTCGTCTTTGGTCCTCTTTATATAAATGACCTCACATTTCATTGTAAAAAAAAACTCGGAATGTTTTCGCCATTCCACTTATATACCTACACCCACATTTCGCGGGGAAGAACTACGGTTCTTCCCAAGATGTTTTGTTCGATTAATCATTTTGTTTGTGAGTTGTTACAAAATTAGCCACATAATACTCTCCATAAAAAACGACTCGCAACACATAAATAAATAATTATAAATTATAAATAAATACAAATTATAAAAAAATTTGAAATTAAAATAAAAAAAATTCAAAATTAAAAGAAAAAAAAAAAAAAAAAAAAAACAGGTTCGTGTTCGACATAACAAAGCGCCTCTACCGATCGCATATGGTCCACGCGCGATGTAAACATTTCCCGTCGCATAGGCGGCGCGATCGACAAAAAAAAAATTAATAAAGTCATCGCATGGTGCACGCGACGGCCATTTACACGGTTGCATGTGCAGCGCCATGACGCGTACGAGAATCGACCAACTCAGCTGTCACTTTTGTGTTATATAGCATAACTCATATTTCTGAGACCTGCTATTGACAATTCTGAATCATTAGATTAGATGGTGACATAAGTCTGAGGTGGCCCCTCATCTTTGAATTTATCTACTATCATTGCCTTCCAAATTTATTCCTACCATAAAAATACAAAGATCCCATTAAATTATCACGGGTTCTTGTGTGCACTCAAATGCACCATATATTTATAATGTATTTTAGAAACGTGCGATTTATTATACTGAAAAAAACAATTTATTTATATTAAAACGTGCAATTATTAATATAAAAAAAATAATTGCACGCTTCAATATAATTAAGTTACATTTTTAACGCTTCAGTATAAGTATAATTAAGTTACATTTTTCAGTATAACATATAACAAATTTTTAGAATGCACACTCTTAAATTTATACAAAAACCAGTGGAGAGTAAAATTGATTTATATAGGCCCATTATCTGCTTAACGGCCTCATATGAGTACAGGCCGTCCAACATCTTTAACAAATCAATTCAGGCTTTTTCTGAGGAGACTGCACGGCCCAGGCGCAATATCTTCATAAATGCCTCATAAGTCCGGAAAGCAAACAAAATTTATGAACGGGGTTCGATACTTAAAACTATCAACTCCGGGAACTCCATTAATGAAACAAAGAAAATTACTCCCTCCATTTTAATATATAGACTTATTTTTCTTTTATGAATGTTTCAATTGTATAAACTTATTTTCATATAAAATAGTTTTTCCTAGCTCATTTACAAATATAACTTTATACATTAATTAAATTGAAAATTGTATATCAATCATTATATAGGATATAATAGAAAATATGTTCCTCTAATTTACCTTTTTCATCCAAGAAAAAATCTTAATCTTTGTACGAAACCTAATCAGATTATATAATTGGGACAGAGGAGTAATAAAGTATAGAAATGTAAAGGGCAAAATAAAATAACCTTAGCTAAACCGGCCTTACATCTGCAAAATTTTGTATTAAAGTCTCTTGTAAGAAACCCCTGGAAAAAAAAAATTGGAGGAACATAATGTATATCAGGACGACCAAGTTAGACGATTTGTCTTAGCGTTACCCTCACTATAAATACGTGATACCACAAAATCAAAAAACTCAGAAACACCAAATAGCCCACCATTTGGCTTAAATATAGGGGAGGGGGGGTTAAATATATGGTCTACACCCTATAGCAGAGGTGTAGGTGAATCGTGATGGTTCACGAGCTACTTATACTCTACTTGAAAAGATCTCAAAATTGATTCGAATATAATTAAATCGGGCTACTCTCGGCCAAAAAAAAAATCGGGCTACTCTAGCATTTTTTGAATTCAAACTCGAACTTTGTAATACTAGGTTAACTTATCAAGTTGAACTCATGTAATTTTACTGTTTTACTTATAATATGATGATTATTTTCAAATATATATATAATTAATATTGTATATAGGTTTTTGAGTCAGACCAATTCGATCTCGAGTTCTAAATTATTATTTTTTAGTTCGATTTAATTCTAATCGAGTTTTGAAGAGACTTTAAAAAGTACATAAAATTAAAATACACTAAAGAATCATATGATTTTTAGTATATCAAATTATTATCACTCTATTGGTATAACCATGAAATACATGAGGGTATGTTCATTCGTGACTAACCCGACAAGACTTCGAACTTTACAATCTCAATTTTTTTTTTTTTTAAAACTTAAAGAAAGAATTTCAAAATCCCAATAATCTTACTCCACTTTATCACCTATCAGTACTCTTTTTATTTTTTCAATAAACCCATAAAAATATAGTAATACAATATTAATCAATTTTTTCATCAGTTTACCCCATAAAATTCCAATATAATCATACACCTTAATTATTCATAGAATTTTGGAATCTTAAAATTCGAAAGTTCTGAATTTCCCTACCTTGTAATCACGAAACAAAGATACCATAAGGGGACGATTAGTTTACGAGATTGAATTGATTAGATGTGACATGATTGAGTGAAATTGAGTAAGATCGGACTGATTGAATTTGATTTGTTTGAATCAAGATATGCGTTTAGATTGTGGGATTTGATTGAGAGATTAGATGAAATATCTATTGAAATGTCATAAATAACCTTAAATTGAATTGAAACAACTGCGCTCTCCTCATTTAAGTGGGAGACTTAGGTTCGATAACCTTTGTGAACGAATTTGGAGTTATAAGAGTTATAAGGTGGATTGATGATTTCGTGGAGTATTTGAGTGTTTGGTGTACTAACTACTAACAACTAACTTTGTCCGATCAAAAAAAATGATAAATTGTAATATTGCATTTGAGATATGTTATATCACACCTATTACATGAAATAGACATATCCCTCCATGGAATGATTCAATACATTTTCTACTTTGGCTTAAAGTATATCATGGACCCTCATTTCACAAATCAAAATGTGAATTAGTTGAGATTAAAATTACAATCCTAACCTATACAGATCAATCTCACGGACCAAACGGGACCTAATTTGAAAGTGCACTGGAGTCAAGATTATCAAAATTTGAAAGATACAAGTCATGTTAAATGTTAATAGTGTCTACATTGATGTACTAAAATTGAAATAGTCCCTACCTAATATGAGCAAGAACGATGAACACATCGTACACATTGAGAAGCTAAGCTATCAACAACAAAAGAAGTGGGAATCTCTAGACTAACGACGTACACGCGTGCCACTGCATATCTTCTCGATAAGACAATTCAAACAACGGGCCATGCTGTATTTCCAAATTATTATTAATATCATTTTTTTTTTCATTTTCATAAAATGCCACCTAGATCACGTAGGGTGCAACCAGATATTTGACCCTAAAATGACCATGTACAAGTATAATCGTGATATTAAAAAAAAATCCTAATGTTTTTCTAGACATCATATCATGATAAATGTTTACATTGATAATCGACTTAATTTCAGTAGGTAGAATCAGAACAGCTCCATTCTTGTCCCAATAAATGCTAGTACAAATATAGTGAAAATAATTTAGTAATTATTTTTAATTTTATACATTTTAATAGGGTAAATACTTGTGTGCACCTTTGCACCAATTTAAAATTGGTGCAATTAAATTTTTTTGTCCGGACCAAACCGGACCCGAGTGGCTCATGGGTCACCCAGCCCGAATATTTTATGATTTAGGGTTTAGGTTTAGATTTTTTAACCCGACCTGAATGGTTCATAGTTTAGGATTTAAGGTTCATGGTTTAGAGTATAGCATTTAGGGTTTAGAGTTAATGATTCATTTAAATTAAAATTAAATCTAATTGTACTAATTACAATTTGTGCAATTGGTGCACATAAACATCATTATTTTAATAGCCCTGTGCCTACTGATTGACAAATGGAGATAATTATGTTGTTATAAATTTGAATTCATAATGATCCCTGTTTGGTGGGTGTTATAGTAGGCTGAAATATTTATGTTGTATAAATCGTGCTGAGTACTGTATTATTATTATTAGTTGCAATTTCCATTTGGTATGCGACACTTCAAGTGAAAGTAAATAATCAATTTAAAATTGAAACTTCATTTCAAGCCACGCCAAACCTCTCTTCTAGTTAATAAATACACCTGATTTGTATTCAGATTCATAAAAAAGGCAAAATTCTGCTTTGCATCTTTTAGCAGTATAAAATTAGGTTTCAATTTGGACGGTGAATTTAAAATTCATGAATTTTATAAATAAATTATTACTTTTCAATAAATTTACTAATACTTAGATTTGAGAGTATAGTTTAAAATATTTAGATTTGAGAGTTTAGTTTTCAAATCTTCATCAAAATCTAGTCATTTGAAATCCTCTCATCTCACCCCTTCCCTCTATCTCCCCTCACTCTCTCATCTTGACAATTTATAATTTAAAATTTATGTATTTTTTACCTTTATTATTTTTCAAATCCATTCATTTCAAATCCTCCTATCTAAATGGAACTTTAGTGTTTCTTAATTGTATCCTCTATTTCATTAAATGGAGTATTACTTATTTATTTTTTTACTAAAATGAGGTAGAGTATTACGCACCAACGGTACTGTGCATTCTTTGTTGAAAATGAACAGATCCCTGAAACCCATCCCACCTTTGTTTTTGGGTTTGGTGAGAGTTTTCGGGTCCTTCCAATGGATCTTTTTATCATCAGTGTTGGTGCCCCACCAAAACCTCGCGCAGGCTGATTCAATGTCTCCACACAGGGTAGAGGGGGATTCTAAAACAGGACATAGCGCAGGGGGGAATAGCTTGAATCACGGCCTTGTGGAGGACCTCCCGACCCCCCTCCAAGAAGAATTTATTTTTCCAGCTGTCTAATTTTTTAGTAACACGATCTCTGAGATAGCCGAATTGAAGTCCTTTGCTTTGAACAGAAAAGGTCGGGAGTCCGAGATATAAGTCGTGATCGTGGCAGATCTGGATGTTAAGACAGTCCTTAGTAGCTCTCAGATTGTCTGGGGATGTGTTCTTGTTGAAAGTGACGACTGATTTGTCGAAATTGACCAGTTGACCAGAGGCTTTCTCGTACTCATTAAGGCATTTCTTGACTACATGAACACCCTCTTTGGTTGTTTTGAAGAAAATAAGGTTGTCATCTGCAAAGAAAAGGTGGGTACTCACGGGGCTTCCCCTAGCCACCTTTATTCCCGTAATTCCTCCCACCATAGCATAAGAATTAATGGCCGCCGAGAGCCCTTGAGACACAAGGACAAAGAGGAACGGGGAAAGGGGGTCACCTTGTCGGAGTCCTCTAGAGGGGATCACATTACCAGTGATCATTCCATTGACCTTAAAGGAATAGTTGGTAGACGTAACACAAGACATAATCAGATTAACCCAATCAACAGCAAACCCCATCTTTAGCATAATAATTTTAAGGTAAGCCCACTTCACTCTGTCGTAGACCTTGCTCATATCAAGTTTGAGCGCTGCATAGCCCACTTTACTTTTGTTCTGACGAAGCCAATGGATGCATTCAAAATCCAATAAGATATTGTCGGTGATCAGCCGTCCCAGAACAAAGACACTCTGGTTGGGGTCAATGATTTGGCCGAGAATGTGTCTAAAGCGATTTGTGATAACTCTGGCTATGATTTTGTACGTGACGTTGCAAAGGCTGATTCGGCGAAAATCTTTCATCGTTTTAGGTTCCTTGATTTTGGGAATAAGAGTGATGGTGGTCGGATTGCGATTCGAGAGAGTATCTTTTCCGTTGAGGATCTTAAGAATAGAGGCGAGAGTTATCATTACCAATGGAGTCCCACGAAAAAGAGGGCCATGAATCCATTAGGTCCCGGGGCTTTTGAGAGATTGAGATCAAAGAGCACCTTACGAATGTCCTCATGAGCTAAAATTATCTTTATTTATTTTAATTTACACAAATGCATTAATTTTACCATTTAACCCCCACCAAATGCAATTTTATCCCTTTTAATAATGTAAATAATTCCTACATCAAAATTCATAAAAATATTAAAATGTTCAAATCAGAACGAAACAAAGACAGTACCAAAATTATTTTTGGTGAACAAATTTTTTCTATTTTCATTAAAAAGTACTACAACATTACAGATTTTTACTGAACATTATTATTTATTTTTATTAAATTTTACTCCCTCAGTCCCATAGTTGTTTTGTTGTTTACTGTGTGCTCGAGTTTTAAGAAAAAAATGATAAAGTGATAAAGTGTTGGGTAGAAATAGTTGTTTATTAATATTTTATATGATAAAGTGATAAAGTGATGAGTAGTTGGGGTTAAAAATAGTTATTTATTAGTATTTTATATGATAAAATGATAAAATAAAAATTTCGAAATAAAAAAATAAGTATGAAACACCCAAAACGGAATATTGAAAAATAAGTTTGAGAGTATATTATAAACAAATTTTACTAAAACCCATGTAATTGACTAATAGCATAGAGGAAGGAAAGAAAATAGTCATCCCTCTCAAATTTTTATTAGTAAAACGTGCCCAAAGAGAGACACATAACAGAACAAAAGAAACAGAAAAAATTTGGGTTCCACTTCCATTAATCATTCAACAGTGAGCCAAGAAATTGAAGCAAAGCCCAAATGTGGAGATCATCTTCTCTCTCTTCATCTCAAACCAGCGAAAATCCCTGCCTTCCCAAAACCATCGAACAAGTCTGGAATGACGTCAGCATCCCCTCTCACCCCCACCCCCACCCCCACCGCGCTTCCACCCCAGCTAGGGTCATCCTTCAAGACTTTTTCTCCAAGGAACCGCCGCCCGCCGCCGCCGTCTCTCCGCCGCCCACACTCCTCAACTTGAATAACTCTTCTTCTTCTCACGACCACTTCCAAACCCTGCTTCTCAACCCCTACCACCACCCCATTTCGCCGTTCGACGCCTTGGTCTCCGACGACGTCGCCGGAAAGAGGAGGAACCACGATTCCGGCAGGTATTCCGGCGACGTCCGAAACAAGCGTATGATGAAGAACAGAGTGTCCGCCGCCAGGTCCAGGGCTAGAAAGCAGGAAAGAAATTATCACACTTCAATTTTAATTTACACCTCATTTTCCTATTTCTCTATTAATAATTTAATATTACTCCTCTAAGAAGCAGTATTAATTAATTAGAGGATGAGGTTTTATTATCGTTGGCGGTTATATTTTATGCAAGTTGTGTAATTGTTGAATATTAATTAAACTTGTTTAACTTATCTTAATCCTGATTAATTAATATGTAATACAGGCTTACACGAATGAGTTGGAGCTACAAGTAGCCCAATTACGACGACAAAATGCTGCTCTCAGGACACCACAACAGCAGGTACATAAAGCATAATTATTAGTATTAAGTTTAGTTTAGTTCCTTAAAAAAACTCAATATTGAAATATACTGTGTATAATATAGGTTGCTTATTTAAATGGGGCGTGGCATTTGATTTTTTTTTTTCCACATGTGTATTTTTTTTAAAGCAATCTACATACGTAATTAAGTGCTATCTTTATTGCTCTGATACAAATAGTACCATGAATAGTATAATTAGGTTTGTAATAACTGAGATAATAATGGTGTCAATAAATAATTAAATATATTGATCATGCCTGATTGAACTTGCTAGCAAAATCAATTTCATCATATATTTGGACACATAAAATACCTATGATCCACATTGAACATGAGTGTACATTAAAAGAATATTCTAAATTATAGTGTATGCAGCTTTGTACTTGATGAAACTTTTTATAAATTTTATATATAGTTTTATATTTTTCTTATAAAATTTGATTGGATATTGAATGAGATAAATGTTGGCAGCTGCATATAGCTGCTGCAGGTGGTGAAGCGCAGGAGAAGAAGTTGCTGCATCGAACAACGTCTGCTCCATTTTAACATAATTCATGATATGTAGCTAGTGAATTATCAATTATAATTATTCACGGCTACCTTTTTCTAGAAATTGGTCGATTGATAACGATAGCTCTATATATGCTATTATGATCGGTGAGTATTTTGGGAAACTAATATGAACAAATGTACCAACAGTACTATAAATTAAAAGTCTCTATGTTTCCCATTTTGGTAGATGCATGCAGTTTATTTTGACATAGGAAGTAGTATTCCCTATATATTTTATTATGGTTAGTATTCTCTATCTTAAAAATTTATTCAGATAATTTTGACTTAAAAATAAAATAAAAATTTATTCAGATAATTTTACGAAATGTTAAAAGACCTATTGAAATCATCTTTCAATATTTTAAGAATTCTTTAAACTTGAATTTTAAATTTAATTAGTACCTTTTAAATAAGATATAATCTTGTATGTAATAGGTGTATTGTGCAACTCAAGTTTAATTTTAAAACATGAAATTTATTTACACTGGAATTTTTAATTTTAAACATATTACGAAATAAAAGGCGTAAAAGACCTTTTTATGTAAATGAGAATACTAGGAGCTTTCAAGTGCACTTGCCATGAAATTAAAAGTGAAATAAGAGATTGATTTGGGATATATATTTACATTTATTTATATTTATGTATATCATGTAAATTTTAATTTACCTACGTACATTTAAATTTTTATTAACTAGAAAAATATTTATTCGCCTATATATTAAATTATTCACAAAGTTTTATATAAATAAATTTTATTGTGTAATTGGTGTGCATGTATTTAAGAATAAGAAGTCACATTAAAACATGCTACTATCTATGTACTGTTGGGATATAATTGTTTTATTTTTTATACAGATTAAAAAAACATATTTAACATATGGTGTCCTCAAACATATACATAATTCACTTACACAGATATATATATATAAAATTCAAATACACATTTTTCTATTCATTGCATCCATCCTACTTTAAAATTCATTTAAATCTATAAATCATAAACAAACAAACCCTTAAACAGTAGTATCAGATGATCCATCAAATTGCAAAATTTATTTATCTTTTAGGTAAGAAGTGTGTGTACCCCAATTTGCGAAAATGTGATTGTAAATGTAATGAATGTGTCATGTGTGCCTGAAGAAAAGAGTGGAAAAGTGGGCTCGTTACAATCTTTTGTGATTGCATATTTTTTGGGAGGCCAGATTGCGTGGGTAAAGAAAGAGAACTACAAGGGCGGGCCAACGAGGTTTGATGGTTTTTTTGGTGGCCCATTTGGTAATTTTTTTTTTTTAATAAAGATGTTAAGGTCATCTAATAACAATATGTGAGGGAAAAAAAATAAAAATCAATTTGAAATGGGTTAAAAAATTATAAATTTTTTAAAGTAAGTAAAATAATTGTTTTCCTAAATTAATCATGGTATATTGATGGAGAAAGTTTTGTTAGGGTTTTAAAGATTAAGTTTTAAATTTTTATAATGGGATTGAGGAGTTTATGACGCTATTGAGTTGACTCGTTTTAAATTCAATTCTATTATGAGATATTGAAATTCAATTTATATGATCATCACTATAATAATTAAATTACATCCCATATTATCAGGAGTGTCTAGTATTTATATAAAATTTTGATGCGTCCAAGGTTCCCCCCACCCCCACCCACCACTAATTTCATCCAAATTGATTTTTTATGCACTTTTTGGGAGGTTTTGTGTGTAATTTTGTGCGAGTTTTTCACTCAATTCTTTTGCTTCTATCCTCATTTATCCTCTATTTGGGAATAAAAAGAACTTTGGGCCTCATGTCCCATTAAATATTCAATGGTGCCTTGCCTCTCTACCAACCTATCTATCGATTTGGAGTAAGACATGCGAATTAGAAAACTTATGTCCTCCCGGCGATTAATGGCTCTCATTGTAATAAGAAATTAAGCCTTTTTATTTAAAAAATTTTGGACATATAAACACCTTTATAGATATAGATAGGTAGATAGGCTCGTATAATACTTTCTAAACACATTAGAGAGACAATTCTTTATCTATTTGCAAATATAGTGTAACCATGGATTGGGCTTGAGCAGAAACAATGGAGCATTCTTTATACTTAAGAACATGGAACTTTCTTTTTCACAGACACAGATATTTATATATATAAGATAAAATTTCAAATGATGGGCACTCATCAAAGTCTTTTTTCTATTCACTATTGCATCCATCCTACTTTTTTTTTGCGAAAAAAATTCATTTAAATCTATAAATCGTTAAACGAGACTTCAAACAAAACACCTTATGTTGATGGAAAAAACCCTGGTATTGACCACAGTAGTGGAGGTTTGTTTGCGAGGATTCGGCGGATCAATGATCCATGCCATGAAAATTTGCAAAATTTATTTCCATTGTCTCTTCGCCAGGTCCTCGCGACCTTTTATACCAAGGTCGAAAGACCAAATACGAGGTGTAGAGTCAAATCATTGGATTTTCGAGTCCCACCATGAAAGGGAATCTCTTTTTTCTTTTCCTTTTTCCCGGGTCCTTTTCTACATGTGACGAAAATGTGATTGTAGTGAAATGCTTTTAAATGAATGAGTTCATATGTCTACGAATTAATACCGTGAAAGAAAAGGAGATTTTCTTCGACCAACCACCTCTTCCTTCTACTTTTGGGAAAACTCACTAACTAGAGTTAGAGCTCCTCTTGGCCCAATAGACCGAGACATCCTGATTGCGAGAAATACTTTTTTTGTGGAGAGAATCCAACCCTTGCTACATTGCGTGGGATTTGATTTGAAATTGAAAAGATAGAACATCCGAATTCAACTTTCACCCTACCCAATGGTACCAATGGAGCGAGGTTTAGCCCTTCTTTAATATAGTGCAACGGAGATCCTTGAATCAATTTCACCATTTGGCAAATGTTTTTTTTTTAAAATGTTAAAAGAACCTTGGTCCTATTTCTAAGCTAACAATATGTGAGCTTATGGTCAAACCAAAAAAATGATGGGTAAAAATCACTTTGAATGGGTTAATGAAAAAGTCGTTTTTTTATGGAGAGTAAATTTTTTCATAAAACAAAACTTATCGTGTAAAATAAAGTAAAAAATAATTGTTTTCCTAAATGAAGATGAATCGATCTTTGATTGGTAAATGAGTTCTAGGGTTTTTGGATTGTGGAGAAACTCTTCTTTTTTTGTTCCTCACCTCTCAAAGG
The DNA here is from genome assembly GCA_037126765.1 of Stenogyne calaminthoides. Classification (NCBI taxonomy): domain Eukaryota; kingdom Viridiplantae; phylum Streptophyta; class Magnoliopsida; order Lamiales; family Lamiaceae; genus Stenogyne; species Stenogyne calaminthoides. The sequence goes on along the minus strand of JBBCBC010000021.1, from coordinate 1,703,707 downwards.
ATTTCCTCTCTACCATCCTCCTCTTTTTCCGTCTATTTTTTTTAAAAGATTTAAAGCATGTTTTAAATTTTTCATGCAAGAATGGGATTCTAGATTCATCTTTGAGGAGAAATTAATCTTTTATGTACTTTACGCTCTTGGGTTTCGGGAGAGTTGAGTTGACTCGCTGGTTATGTTTGTTTTAAATTCTCACGAAGGTCGGCGAACAAAATTAATTATGATTATTATAGATATTGAAATTAAATTATCGAATGATCATCACTATAATTAAGGTGTCTATTTAAAATTACTTCTCTTTTATCATATCTGCGATTCGAAAGTGTCTGAAGGGTATTTATGAATAAAATTTTGATTTCTCTTCTATTTTATAATTTCAAATTCCTCGTTCAATCCGATCAATGTAGTTCCCTTCGTCTTCCCCATAAGTAGAATTCCCGTAGGCGCAAATTTATCGGAGGCAAATGCTTGAATTTAGGATTTTGGCAATTTCGCAAGCAACCATTCTTTTTTCCAAATTCGGATAGGGGTTTTTTAATGCACGGATAATTTCGACCATGATTCTTTTGCCCCAAATTCAAAAAATAGGAGGTTTTTGATAATGTTGATGTAATTAGAAATGATCTTGATATGAGGGGAAATTTTCAGAATTTTCGAACATAGGTATAGATAATGGGGAAAACTCCGAACTTGGTATTTGGTGTTCTCATAGTCCTCATAGTGAGTACAATAACCAATTTTGGCTTGCCTTAACAACCCCATAGAATTAGTGTAGAAAAGCTAGTAAAATGAGCAAAAATGGCGAGCATAATTGATGTTGATATGCTCGCCAAAGTGCATAGGATTTATGAAACTCCTAAAGATTTTGTCGATCACCGGGGTTAATCTAGATCCTATGTCCCATCCATCCCCGAATTACCCGCTTGCTCGTGGAATGGAATATCTACGCTTTAAACCGAAACGGATGGCATATGGTTCGGTTTTTTGAATTGGTGCCAAGGTATTATCCTTCAAAGAATCTTGCTCTACCAACGAACATGGGTGGTTGTTTATGCAAGCCAATGCCAAGTGCAAAATCATCGAGGATGTGCCGAACAAAAGTAAGTTTCGGTTCGTGGGGGTGATTGGAAAAGTCCGGCCTCGAAGGCGAGCCAAAGAAACCTGGCGATTATGAAATAAGTGATTTTGTATTTTTCATTCTTCAATTTGAACCGATTTAACTCACTTTAATGAAAGGATTAAGGCTTCGGAATAAGACAAATCCCGGTTATTTCAAGCGATTGATCTGGAACCTCGTTAAAGATCTTAAAAAAAGAAAGAAAAAAAGAATTGATGGAAAGCATTGGACATATAGAAGCTCTTTGTTCGGTTGAGCTCGGCGTGAGCAGACCTTTATAGATATAGATAGGTAGATAGAGGCGATCGAGCCGCCTCCGTTGTTGGTCCCATTTCGCAGATTGTAATCCACCGGGCCCCGATCATGGACTTCGATCGATCTCCGAAGACAAATCATTCTACAGGATGGGATCAATTTACACTTTGCTCGGATTCAGATGTTGCCTTGAACATCTCTACTCACTTGTCAAATGTGTTCAGAAAGGTTAATGCGGGGTTATCTTTAATGCCCAATCTAAAGAATCACCCGAGTTCGAATTTTAACATGGGCATTGACGCTGCTGTCGAACAATGGAGTCCACTACAGTCCCACCCCCTCGAAACCATGCGTTTGGGGATGGTGCTTTATGCTCAATCGCCAACATTCAAGCCAACTATTTGGCTCGATTAGAACCGAAGATAAGGTTGGAAGCGAGGGGTCGAGGATGAGTTGATTGTTTGGATTCGGGAGGATGCTCGCCAATTTCAAGAGAATGCTCGCTTTTCCGAAGAGGATGCTCGTCATACAAGAGAGGCTTCTCGGGGGAGGTAATCAATATCTGAAGGGCTCAAGATGAAATTCGAACCTTCAGAGACTCGGCCGATGTTGAAAAGGTGGAAAGTAAGCCGACGAGCTCGCCAACAACTCGTTATCGAAAAGAGACCAACACCCGTTTAGGGCTTGAAAATTTAATGACGAAAGTATATTGACTCCATGTCTAATTTCTCGTACATTTGTGCTTTTGCGGATGCCATTCTAAACTCAACAAATGAGCAAATTCTCCCCAAACTTTCAAAGAAGAACTTGGTTGATAATCCTCCGGATCGTGACCTCCCAATGTCGGATTTGAATGGTCTTCGTGTGACTTTTTCGTTTCTTCCCGGGGATCAAAATTTCGATGAAGAGGAGAACGCAGATGTCCGACCAAACTCTTCAGATGAATCTGGGACCAATTCTGCGAAAGCAAGAACCTCTCAGAATCGAAAGCAAAACGCCTCCCAAAATGAAAGCATCCGATATCCGAAATACGGTCTTTGTTGGAAGGACCGAACATAATGTGTTCGATATTTCCCTTCCTTCTACACCTAATTTTGACTTTATAGCTTGATGTCTTCTTTTTTCTTTGTAAGACTTGTGTAATTTCGTCTTCTTCACTTTTTAATTGAACAATATATCTTTAACCTTTTTTTGTTGATACTTCTTTCTCTTGTCCGAATATTTCTTCAGTTGAACAAATGGATTTCATATTGAACTATTTCCTCTAACCTGTTTGTTGAGGATGAATGTTGATACTTGTGTTGCTTGATATTTGCTTTGTTGCTTTGCGTTCGCTTTTATTGACCATTTTTTTTTGAATGAATTCGAACATTGGGTTTGTCTATGCCCGCTCGACTTCTTTCGGTTTTGTTTGTCTTATTGACGTTTGCAATCGGTTGGTCGTCTTATTTAGGTGCGACGGATGGGTTACTTTATGAACCCCCTTTCTTCGATCGTCTTATTTAGGTCGCCTTCGCACTCGGGCCGTCTTATTTAGATCGACCACATTTCGTCACCCGCTTCGTCTTACTGGTATCTGTAAAAGTACTAGTCGGCTTATCACCTGCGTACCCATTATCCCATCGTTTCGTCGGTGAACATAGACACAGGCTCGTTCGTCTTTGTTGGTCGTCCAGAAGCTTTAGGTGTGCGACCTCAAATAGGTCTGAACTAGAAACTCTTGTGAACAAAAGTACATATATCATTCTTTTTCTTTTTGCAACACTTTGTATTCTATTACATCGTTCATAGTTGAAGAAGACTATCTATTACACAACTATTATCATCGGGGTTTTGGATTTTGCCAGATCGGAATTGATGTTCAAGGATGGCACATCATCGTTTCTACCCTTTCTCCTTTTGTAACATGCTCAAGCAAAGAAGAAGATAAGCTTTTGTCCCGGACAATTTGTGGTTATCTTGAAAGCATTTGGATTCTTTAAAATAGGTGCGAGCAAAATTTTTACCAAAATTTTGATTTGATTCATCCCATTAGATGCAAAGCGTCGGCATCGATCTTATTTTGGGTGGATTCTATGACATCCCCGCCCAAAAGGAGATTTTGGGGATGCATAGGGGACTTTTATGGCTTATTCCATCGATTCTTCCGAAAGCATCTTGAGTCCCAACGGGCCTCAACCCGCTGCTCGCAACGAATGTGAGGTAAAATAAATCCGGACAGATGTTCGATAAACTAAATGATTCTTTGAATTTCTTCTACGTAAATGCGGGGCATACTAAGCCGCCTTCCTTCCGAGAATCGTAGTATTTTTTTTTTTTTTTTTCTTCATCATTTTTTCTGCTTTTCTTAACTATAAGTATGCCCCTATTTATATCCCCTAGTCTTTGGCGTGGAAACTTATATCTTCTTGCTTAAGGTCGTATCTTTATTGACAAACTTGTTTGACATCTCTCTGTTTATCAAAAATGCCGTCAAAGATTTTTTCTTGAAGATAAGTGAGAAAATATATATTCTTCTTTTATGATCATCTTGTTCGTTTTGAACCGAATGGTGATTTGGGTCAACATTATGCTCGCTTTATTCGTGCGACATTATGCTCGCTTTTATTGATAATATTTTTTCAAATTTGATGCATTCCACGAGTAAGACAATGGGACTCCATTCAGTCCTCCAAGTCATATGCCATTGGATTTGGTAAACGCTCCGTGACTCTGAAAGGACCTTCCCATGCTCGACCAACACACCACTTGGGTACCCCATCGATCGCCTTTTAAAACCAAGCTCGCCACATTGAATCTCCGATTCGGACTTTGGAATTATAAAATTTTTTCGATCTCTTTTTGTACATAGCATTCTTGAAATCAGCCTCTGTCTTTCCGAACTCGGGCGAAGTGCCCGGTCATTAATATGCTCTCCAAAAGTCATTGTTCGATGACTTGGAATTTTGATTGATGGCTTAATGACTGCACCAAATGCTAAAGCAAAAGGGGTTTCATTAGTTGATGTTAAAAGTTGTTCGGTAAGCCCACAATATTTAGCAATTCTTGACCCATCCTCATCCTTGGAATTATCAAGTCTAGCCTTGAGGGTATGCTTGATAATTTTTTAATTTAATTTCAACTTGACCCATTTGGGGATAATATGGAGTCGAGTAGTGCTTTTTAATTCCCAATGAGCACAATTTTGTGCGAATTCACTTCCATGAACGTTATCCGTGACCAATGATTCGGGGAAGCCCAAATCGACAGATAATGTTCTTCCAAACAAAGCTCCACATCCTTTGTTCGATTGATTTTAACAACGACCCGGCTTCGCCCATTTAGTGTAATAATCAACGGGGCATATCTAACTCCCGATGTGCGATTGGAAATGGGCGATTAAATCGATTCCCATTTAGCAAATGGCCATGGACTATAAACCGATACTAAATCTTGGTGGGCTATGAATGAGTGGAGCATGTACACGGCATTGATAGCGATCCTACTGCACGAGCATATGCACGTGAATCCTTTTAAGAGTTGGCCAATTCGATTATTTTATGAGCGAGACAAGCCCAATTGTATGATTTCCATAAACTCCATCATGGATTTGTTCGGAATACATGTATCCCTCTTGAGAGTAATACACTTTAAAAGTGGAAGTGAGAAGCTTCTTTTGTACAAATGCTCGTCTATAATAGTATAATCCTCTGAGTAGCTTAGAGGAGAAGTCCCTTTTGTAAATAACTCATTATTCGAGTCATCCAAGTTTCTTGTTAAGCTTGTTATTTGGGCAATCGTAACCACAGGAACGGTTGGACGACCACAATGTACGTCGTGTTTTGTTGCCAAAGCGTGTTAAAGTTGCGTCGTGAGCTAATTACCCATTCGTGGTAATTGTTCAATGAAAACTTGGTCAAAATGCTCGAGCAACTGTTTGCTAGTTGTTGATATTGTGTCATTTGTTCGCCTCGGGCTTCATATTACACATTCTTGATAAACAATTACCGAGAATCATTTGTAGAACCTTTGAATTCCCATAGTCATTGCCATCCGTAATCCAAATGATCAAAGCTTCATATTCAACTTCATTATTTGTTGGCCGAAAATCAAATCGGATGGTTAATAGTAAACGGTTGAAATTGGGGATGAGAACTCGCTTCCGGCTCTTAAACTTGTTGATGATCCATCAACATACATATGCCATGGTTGATCGACAATTTAAATCGGGGAATTTGTGGATATGTCAATTCAACCATGAAATCGGCCATAGCGACCTTTTTTCATTTGTCGCGTGGAGCTTAACGTAATGCCGGTATTCTAATTCCACCGCCCATTTGAGCAATCGCCCAAGTATCCGGGCAGATTGGAGGACTTGGCGAATGGAAATCACGGTCAATACCTCAACCGAGTGGTCGAAAAAGTATGGTCGCAATTTTCGCTTTTTCATTAGCAGATGCTAATTTCTCCAATGGAGAATCCGAGTTCGCCTCTTTTAAAGGCTAATATAATAAATGGGCAAATGTGTGGTTCTTACGCCTGCATAAGTACAAAGACTAATTGCAGAACAAAGAAGATACAAATAGAGTTGTTTTTGGGATAGGTTTAGAAAGGTTCGAGTATCTGCGAGGTCTCCGCTTTAATGATTCAAATGCATTCTCGGCAATGCTCGGTCCATGAAACTTTCCTTCTTTAATGCATCAAAGAAAGGTTTACATTTGTCCCCATTTCGTGATATGAACAAACTTACGGAATTAATCGTCCGGTTAACTTTTGGACCCTTTTCACATTTCGGGGGCTTGCATATCGAAAGTACGGCTTGAATCTTTGATTGATTCGCTTCAATCCCCCGTTGACTAACCATATGTCCGGTCGAATGAATCCAAAAATGCATTTCTTGGGATTTAACTTCATATTATATTTTCTTAATATATCAAACGTTTGTGCGAGGTGAGCGATGTGGTCTTCCTTATGTTCGCTTCTTTACCACAATATCATCGATATATACCCTCAATTGTTCGGCCGATGTGTTCGTCGAACATTTTGTTCATTCAAACGTTGATATGTTGTTCGGATTCTTTAATCCGAATGGCATGCGTTATGAAAGACATATTCTTTTCAACTGCAAGAATCTCAGATTCTTTTGATCGTCCGGATGCATTGGTATTTGGTGATAACCAAATGAACGATCCATAAATGTCATGAGTTCATGGCCCCAGATTATCAACCAAATAATCAATATGCGGCATTGGAAAATTATCTTTTGGACATGCCTTATTCAAATCGGTGAAATCAATACGTCTCCAAGATCCATTTGATTTGCGAATCGAGTCTGTGGTTCGCAAGCCATTTTGGGCATTTTACCTCTCGGATCAATTTGTTGTCAAGGAGCTTTTTGATTTCACTATTCATCGGATATTTTTAGGACTAAATTTTTCTGCGTTTACGAACGATTTGGAGCTTGTGTTTGATCAAGGTTGAGGAGTGGCGGGCATGCTCTGGATCTATTCCAACCATATCTTCGTGTGACCATGCGAACACATCTAAATTTGCTCGAAGGTAAGTAATTTTACATTCGGATTGGTTCAGTAATTCAACCAATGAACACTTCTAACTTCAGTCTTTTCGACATTGATTGGTTCCAATTGCTCAACGGGAGTCGCTTTTTTTTTTTTGCTTCCACCGAGGGTCTTGAATGGGTCCCGGGGTTCATCATCAATCTCCATAGGTTCAAAAACCTATGCGAGGCTCTAGGTCCGAGGACTTTTTTCGATCTATGTTCATTTGATCCGGGAGATCGGAGGAATCAATTGTTTTTCCACATTCTATGTTCGCGCCTTTTGTATTCAGACGATTGGTTATGCTCGCCGAACTCATGTTCGACGGAAGATGTTTAGGCGATGTTTTTACTCGGCCGGCTTGACTCATTAATCTCCCCTTGTTGGATTTCCATCATGTTAACAATATTTTGTTTTTCTCGTACACATGATAGCAAACAATCTCGAGCCTTCTTTTGATCTCCTTTTACACTCCCCGTTCCATCTTGAGTCGGAAATTTAACACAATAAGAATCGTGGAATGCGGCTTTTGAATTCTCGAATAAGCGGGACCTAGAAAACCCGTTATAAGTGGATGAACATCGACGATTACAAAATCTAACATTCTAGTTCATCTAATGTTGGATTCAAAGTTGATTCTAGTTCGACTTAACCTAATCATGCCATATGGTTGGGTCACAGATTCCCCAAAGCCCATTATAGTATGATTACATGGTTCAATATAACCGCTCAAATCCCCAACTTGTTTTTCCATCTGGTGAAGGGTACTAACGAATAAAATGTTTGCATAAGCCCCAAAGATGTCGACTAAGAGGCGATGTACCTTCAACCCGAGGAGACGCGAGCAATCGATGGTTAAGGAGTCGTTGTGGGGAGTTATAATCAAGATAAATCCTCCGAGAAAATGATTTGATGTGTAGGTGGGGAACCGGATGATGTGTTCGCCTTTTTTATCGATGGAATGGCACATTTAATCGATAACGTTGGCGCTGGTAACATTTCGAGGACCATATTCGGGGCGAATCATTTGGATTTCTTGACTTTTACCTCTTCCAACGATGGGAGGCCCTTTTGGGCGTTTGAGATCTCTTGCCCGATTCTTGGGATCACCGTCAAATGTTTGTTCGGCCTTTCGCTTTCCCCCGGTCTTCATCTTACGCTTTCGCGAATCCCATTATTCGGGCTTTTTTAAGAACTGGGAAAACGATAGCTTCCAAAAAGGAGTAAATCGCGATAGATTTGCCCGATATACTCGTGATAATTACAATGATTTAAAGCGTTAGCCGACGCTTATCCATTACAATTCTTCTTGGCGGTCTAACATGTCCCGATCTTTGATTTGATTAAAGATAGTTTCACGAAAACGCCCAAAAAAGACTTCGGGAAGGGCATTTCTTCGCTCTGCTCTGTTTAAAAGGTTTGAAGGAAGTTTGGAGATCTGTACCCCCTTCATTCATCAAAGCTTTCCCTAGCGATGGGCTCTGTCTCAATTGTGATTGTGCGAGCAAATCTCAGATAGCTATAATTTTTAGCCGCCATTTCTCTAAACTCGAGTATGAGTTTGGCCAATCTTGATGCATGGCCTTCCACATGCGTATTTAAAGTTAACCACCGCGAGGATCTTAGCATCCTCCTCAATCGGGGGCTCCATCATATAAACATTTATCAAATCTTTCTATGTATGATCGGTCGACTCCACCTTTTAGTTGAGAAAAACGCGCCAACCTTTTGTTTGCCAGGGAGTAGGCTGAAAGACATGGACGAGAAATGGGACAAAAATCGTCGTCGGGTTATGCGAAAAGATGTGATATGGGTAAAGTGGTAAACCATCTATGTGCTCGATCACCCAAAGTCATGGGAAATGATCGGCCTTTGCGTCGCGTCTGAAATTATCATCGCGATCATAAAAGTATTGAGATGGACATGAGGAATCAAAGATCAAAAAAAATAGGAAACTTTTCTCTTGGACTTCGCCGCCATGAGTTTTGATAATGGCGAGCAAGGTTGATCTTTCGATCGAGGGTAGCCTTAGTCGCGCCGGATCGGGCCTGTAATCCTCGATGGCTTTTTGCATTTTGATGGGAAGACTTAGATTGGGGTCTGTTTCCCATCATGAGGATCTCGTGGATCATGCTCGTGATGGCGGCCCCTCTTGACTACCCAATCGATGATTAAATTATCGGATGCTTTTGAAGATCCGAATGTCGGGAACCTCTATTGGATGTCTTTTTCTTGGATCCTGTCTCCTGTTATTACCGATTCGGTCTTTGGCGGAGAGCCTCAAACGCCCAAACGCTGATAACCCTTGAGGTCGTTTCGTCATCCGACGATCATCGGCTTTTCTTTTTTTTTTAATTTTTTTTAGCTTGTTTCTTTGTCGGTGTATGTGAGTGTTGCTCTTCCCTTTTGAGCCTCTAACCGCTTAATTCTTTTTTCGCCCTCTCTGATTGCTCATGACAAAGAAAGTGATTCTTTTATCACGGATCATTGGCTATATCCTCAAGATTAATAGTTTCTAGGCCATATTTTCATATTGGCTTTGTTCCGACCTCTCCGTTTGGGTGTTCTAGATTGAGGCATTATATTTCTTTTTTTGTTTAACTAAGGGTTCGTGTATGGGTTGATAGTCGTTTTTTATAGTATTATTAATTTGATTACAATTGATGTAAAATAAGCGGTAAATAAGATGAATTTGTTGACCCGGTTAAAAGAAAATGACTACTCTGGGGCATACCAAGCGAGGATATAGTATTTCGAGCTTTACACGTACAGGTTCCGATACACCTTATGAAGATGAATCGATCTTTGATTGGTAAATGAGTTCTAGGGTTTTTGGATATGTGGATGAACACTCTTCTTTTTTTGTTCCTCACCTCTCAAAGGATTTCCTCTAACCATCCTCCTCTTTTAAAATCTATTTTTTGTACCGTTAAGCATGAAATTTGGATTGGTAAAGCATGTCTTTGGATTTTTCCGGATCATGCAAGAACTCCGGAGATGTCGACCTATTTCATCTTCTAGATTCATCTTTGTATAAACATTATGTAAGAAGCTTTATTGACCGTCGAAATTAATCTTACATTCGGGTCGCATTACTTTTTATGTTCCGCTTCTTGGGTTCCTCGGGAGAGTTGAGTTCAAGATCTGGTTATGTTTGTTCGATAGGCTAGCGAACCGATGAGTCGTCGAACAACAAAAAGTAACTTACCCACCGGGTGTGATTATTATATTCGAATATTACACGTGTCGCTTCTCTCGATGTTCGATTAATCGATTTATTATATCGAACACAACAACTTTGACTTTCACTTGGCTCTGAGCTAGGCTTCCATGGGACCGGGAACATCCGGATCCGTGAGTTCACCTTTAGGTTTAGGTTTCAAATCTGTCACAACAAGAGGAACATAATGTTTTTTTTCTCGTAAAGGAATAGAAGACTAGACTAGAGGAACAAACATCGATCTTCGCCCGATTGTGTTGATCTCAATGCTTTGATCAAATGCTTTCCCCCTCTTTCTTCTTCTATATTCGCGAATTAAACGATAGGTTTTTGAACCGGGTTAGTGGAGGTGGTTTAGTTGCTTTTTCGGGGTTAGACTCGTTTCGGTTTCCAACCCTTTTATATTTAGCTTATTAGTCAAAGAAAGACTTTGCTTAGTGGAATGAAAGGACTCTCTTTTGCCTTGACTTTGGTCTTTCCAATTCCATTGGCCTAAGAAAGTTCCTTTACCCGCCTTTCTTTTCGGCACCCTTAGCTACATTCGAAGAGAAGTGGGATAGGAGTTCTCATCACCCTTGCACCAAGATCTCAATATGTTCGTTGATTAGCTCTTTTCGACATTGAACTTAAGATTCTAAGATATGTAGATTTTGGTAAGGATCAAATTCAGCCTTTAGCAAAGATAACCCTTTAATGGTAATGGTTTTCTCCTTCAAACCCCTTCGACTGAAATACCTTTTATGAGAATGTCTATTTAGAGTTCCTCTTCCGCCACGGCTTTTCTTGACAAGGCGCTCTCCATATTAGTTGCCCTGCGTATGTTACTGTGATGTCTTCTATCTCGGGAATGAAGACGAGAAAGAGAATCAAGATTGACCACCCGACCATAAACCAAGGAAGAAGAAAAAAAGAAAAAAAGAGCACAACTGAAAAACCTCCGTGGAAGTAGCATTGTCGAGAAAGGCAAGCAGGATTGAAGCAGAAGGAGAGTAGGCCCTTTAAAGCGCCTCTTCACTCTTTTTCTTAATCTATTTTAGTCAATAGTCCGATCCTTTTATCTCATCGAGAGCTCTTTTCATCTTGATCCGTAGTAAGGTCCGAGATCTCTAAGAATGAGATGTCGGGGATAAAAGATATCAAAATAAAGAATCCAAAGCTTAGTTTTATATTAGACTATGTGATGAGTAGTATATAAGTGATAAGAAAAGAATAGATGGGTGGCCCTATACACTCTAAATTATCATTAAAGTCGGCGGTTCAACATTGTCGTCCATAACCTTGAGAGAACAATTCTTGTAGTATATCGACCGGATCTTCTTTTTTAGTTGAACGGATCTTTTCGTTGAAAAGTAGGCCATATTTTTAATAGGAAATAGAGGTCTTTGTTTAATGTGGTGTACCATTAGTTAATTATCTAATTGATTGAGTTTTGATCGTGGTATTATTCTATACTTTGTTGGGTATTGACCATCTCCCCACCGACTACTCTCGGGTAGGACCTATATCATATCGATGATAAGATCTCGCCCATTCTCTATCTTAGAAAATGAAAGCAAGACCGATTATTTGCTATTAAACTCACATTAGAGTACTCATTTATATAGAAGAACCTACACAAAAGGAATTTCAAGGTTAGTAGTATGGGTCAGAAACGAGTGTAATCTTTCCCCATTAGGGGCACCTGTGTTGGGGGGTATTTTTTAGTTTGACCTCTAACTCTTTTAAAAGAATAAAATAAAAAAAAGCTTAAAAAGGTTTTTATCTGAGTCTTGAAAATCGACTTGATAGAGTGCGGAGAGCTCTATCCTTTTTGATTCTATTATTGCTATTGACCGACCCTATAAAAACGATGAAAAGAGACTCAAAGAAAGAAAAAAAATAAAATATGAAAGCCCTATTTAAAGGATGAGGCGTTTAATTACATACATGGTTCAAATTTTGGTGAATGTTAAAAATAAGACTTTTAAAACCTTGTCAGTTTCTCTTCAAATTCTATTCACGTATTTAACCAAATAAAAAAATTACGTCTAAAATTGCTAGTACTATTATCTATTATTGTCGATCATAAAACTAACGTATAAAATAAAATATAAGTTATAGGATGATTTTCAAAACTTAAAAGTTAGGAGGACAAAAATCAAAATTCGAAAAAGTCAAAGGACGAAAAAGATATTCACTTTTTTTGTTTTGATTAATGTAAATTACAAGATAGAAATCAAAATAAAACAATTAAAAAAGGATAAGAAAATGAAAAATATGTAAAATATAAAATGAGAATAAAAAATAAAAATGAATATGATCAAAATAAAAAGCAATAGAATTACATGAAAAAAAATCCCCAAATTTTACCTCACATGCTACAACTTACTAGTATGGGGCAAAAGGGAAAGTGGAGAAAATTTACCTCGCATACATACAGATATATGTATCAGAGTTGACAAAAAACAGCCAATTTTTTTGTACAAATTGTAGCTCCAAGTCAATAAATCTACACATTCATCAGTTGAACCTTTCTGATTTCTTCATCTCTGCGAATTCAATTCCTCATTACAGCTCAGATCCTCGAAGATTTTGCAGTTTTTCTTCGATTAACAATGGCGGGGAAGGGGAGGCAGCAGTACGTGAGAGGTGGAGCGCGTAAAACGTCTTCGTCAACGATGGTCCTGTACGGTCTGATAATGTTGTCATTGCTGGTTGTGATCCTATTGGCAACCGGAATTTTCTCAATTTCTAGCAGCAGTTCAAAGCGCAAAGCGCATGATCTCAGCGTCATTGCTCACAATTCGTTACACTCGTAATGAACTCAATTGCACAAGTTGAATTCCCGTTCTTATTGTATGCATATGGAATTTTTAAATTCTCTTGTCATTTGCTCGTTTCAGAGGTGATGGAGATGAAGAGAGCAAGGATCAATGGGTTGAACTTATTTCTTGGGAGCCTAGAGCCTCCGTTTATCACAATTTCTTGGTGATTGCCCTAACTATATGTATATTGGGGTTTTTTAAGCTTTATTGCTTTATTCAGATGATGTATTTGGATCTGTGGTATGTTACACATGCATTTTTTTAAGCCTGGAATTTCTATCACGTAAATTGTGCAGATCTGAATTTGATGGTTTCTGATTTGAATTTTGAGTCCTAATACCTTGCTATGTAGTATAGTTTGCAACAGATAATAGTAGTGTTGAGTTTCTGGTAAAATTTGTGACGAGAAAGCAGAAATAGCTCTGTTAGTTGTCCGGGCAACTGCAATTAATTATGTCAATCACTTAAATCTATCTTGAAATTGGTGTTTGAGGAAGAAATTGAGAGAGCAAATGACATGATTAATACAATTCATGCAGCACCGATACATCGGTTCATATTTCCCAATTCATTTGCAAGACCGATCTATTCATAGACATTATTAACCTTCACTATTGCCTAATTCCTTTGTAAGGCACAATATCTGTTTACTGAAATCTTTCGATCTTTTCTTGGCAGTCAAAAGAGGAATGCGAGTATCTTATTAGCATTGCTGAGCCTCATATGGAAAAGTCAACTGTTGTTGATAGTGAAACCGGAAAAAGTAGAGACAGCAGGTACACAATTTTAATTCCTTGATGTTCTTTGATTTCTAGTTAAACTCAACAAATCATATAGTCTCTTACTTGCTAGGGTCAAATTTTTGCATAATCTAACATCTCTCAAATGGATCAGGGTTATCCCTGAAGTTAAATCACAATGTTCAAATCATTTTTGATATGCAATGCTTGGTGTAACTCCTGCTGCTTTCTCATTGCTCAATTTGCAATCAATACTGGTTGCCATTATTTTCTTTAACAGGCTTCCTAACTTCCTAGTATTTCAAAGCAATATTAAATGATCATTCTACCAGCTTTCAAAGCAATTATTGCAATGCTTTTGCCACATATCCACCTTAATAATGTACTTGGGCCACTTGATTTGGACCTTTTTTATTCACTTTTCAAGGTGTTTGTTTTTTTACCCAAAGTTAAATTTTTTTTAACATAATTTAGCCTTTACCCAAAGTTAAATTGTTTTAACATAATTTAGCTGCCTGTCAGATCTCAATGCTGATCCTCCACTTAAACTAACCACATTAGTCTTAAATTTGCATTTTCTCAAACTATTTCCATCTGTTAAGTGTGTCAACATTGTTTGAAGCCTCACGTTTTAAATGCAATGCTGGCTAATATTTTTTGTTTCTTATCTCATTCATTCTAGTCATTTACGTTCGATCTCCTAATTCTTTTGAGTAACCTTTCAGCATATCATGTGGAGGATTAATATAACACCAACTACTGTTGAAGCCTTATCACTTACACTGTCTTTGAACTAAGAAAGAAAATAAACATGTATGGTGTTCTTAATTTTGCATTGAGTTTGTAATACATGTCCTTACAGGGTACGAACTAGTTCTGGAACATTTCTTCCTAGAGGGCGTGATAAAATTGTTCAAAGGATTGAGAAAAGAATCGCAGATTTTACCTTCATTCCTGTAGGTAAGCATTTTAGTGGTACTTGATGTCGGCATTGATGTATTAGAGGAAATTATTTGCCTAAGTTTTGTCTAAGGCTCGGAGGATCGATTACAATTAATTCTGTTTCAGAATTATATTGCATCTGCGGGAATACTTGTATATATAAAAAATATGGCCATCAAACCTGTGTTCCTTGGTTGCCAACATTTATCAGATTAGTTGTGTGCTGTAGACTAGGTGGCATTTTTGGCATAGATTGTGTTACAACCTATATATATGAATTTCATTCGCTATATTTGTGTGCAAAGATAAGGGGCTCCTACGAAGGAAATATAAATATAGCATGTACAATATAGCATGAATATTGCTTTATGGATTAGTGTCTTCGGCGACTAAATATGAACATGAACAGAAAATGAGGGTAGCAAAATTGTGAATTTTAAAATTAATGTGTCGACGCAATAAATTTGGTAGAATAAACAACGAGTCTTAAAAATGATTTGGACACGTGCATGGGAACCTTTAGAATGTATAGGTTTGTTAAGTAGAAAGTAGAGAATCATTAACTCAAATGAAAAGGGGAAGGGGAAGGGGAGGACATGTTATATTTAAATACTAGTGGGAGTAATAAGTAATTGTCTTGACCGAACACGATGGCAAGATGTGATTATAGCCAACTTTACATAGTGGGATAAAAGCTTAGTTTGTTGTGAAGCTATTTTTGTAGGAAAAGTTACATGAATTGTGTCATCTATTGTGTGCTTTCTGCCTTTTCTGCAAGATGGTCTTCTTTCTTCATTTTATATTTACTGTATATAATATTTGATATATGATTTATCTTTTGAAATTTGTTAACGTTGGGTCATTGTCCTGCACAAAAAGATCTTCTGCAACTTGCCTTAAATTTTATTTGCTTAGCTTAATGGACACTGCATGTTGTTATTCTTAGTTTGGGATCTAATATCCACTTTATGATATACAGAGCATGGTGAAGGCCTTCAAATCCTTCATTATGAAGTGGGGCAAAAGTATGAGTCTCATTATGACTATTTTCTGGATGATTTCAACACTCAGAATGGTGGTCAACGCATTGCTACTGTTCTCATGTACCTGTAAGCGCCTTTCTATTTCAATACTTACAGTTCAAAATTTCATGTTTCCTGTTCTATATCTTTGATTTGAATTACAGATCAGATGTTGAAGAAGGGGGTGAAACTGTCTTCCCTGCAGCAAAAGGAAACTATAGTGCTGTGCCTTGGTGGAATGAGCTATCTGAATGTGGAAAAGGAGGACTTTCTGTCAAACCAAAGAGGGGTGATGCACTACTTTTCTGGAGCATGAAACCTGATGCAACTTTGGATCCATCTAGTTTGCACGGTTAGTCATGGTTCTGACTCGTAATTTATGTTTTGCTGTTTTAGTCAGTGATCCTTCTGTGTATCCTCAGGATTCTCTACTGCTGCCCCATTGTATATTTGTTATGCTGCCTCATTATATAAGTTTAAGAACTATGCTCTTGTTGTACCATTTATTATCTGCTTTACAATTCGAAGCAAACCAACATATTTACGGTCTGCTTTAGGTGGCTGTCATGTTATAAAAGGAAACAAATGGTCATCTACAAAATGGATGCGTGTCCACGAATACAAGGCCTAGTTCCACGCTAACGGTGAGATTAATATCTGCGTGCACATGTCAATTTGAATCATACTCCAGTATTCATAATGGGCACTCTTAATGTGGCGCTATAGTTGTCTGAAGTAGTAGCATTGATATTTCATGCCATCTTTTTATTTCTGTATATTATTTCACTGCTGAGTGTAAGAGCCTAATATAATTATATTACACACACACAGAGCGTTCATTTGAAATTGACTTAACTGAACCCATTGCTCTGGCCACGTAGTGTGGTTCACTTGTAGTGAATGTGAATAAGAACATTCCATAACTGTATTATTCTTATGGCACTTACACTGCTCTAGTATAGGATGGTTCTTGCAATTGAGCATATTATAGGGGCAAACAAATATATTTTCTCATGACATAATTTATGTGATATTTACCTTAAAGATTGGTTTTCTCGCTACTAACTTTGAAACCTCAGATACTTCGAAAGAATATTTTGCATTTTTTCTACATTCCCGCTATTCAATTATTACTAGCGTGGACTTTAGGTCAGGTCTTAGGGTTCAAATTAAATTTAGTTTGGTTGGTGTGTTTTTAGTTACCCTATCCTTGCCCAAGAATATGAACTATGTAACCAAAATTTCAAGTGCCCAGCTTGTTGGCTTCCAAAACTGTCCACCACCCTTGCTAACCTTTCTGCCAGCACTCCTCTCGACATCTTTGCCACCACATGTCTCCTTCCTCATCTGCTCATGTTGCTCCCTCCCTGAGGACTCTCCATGGCCTGTAATTCTGCAATTCTTTCGCATCTAATTTTTGGGCACCATAATTGGAACCCTTGCTCGTAGGCCTTAACTGTTAAGTATTTGTGGGCTTGGTATTGGTGGGAGGCTGACGGGCTGTGATTATACAAAATTAATTTGGCTCTTGAGATTGGAGACCTAAAGTACTTAAATGCTTTTTAAAAATGAGTAGGTCTTGTGTGAGACCGTCTCATGGTGAGACGAAGCATAATTTGGAAATGAAGTTTTAACACTTTGAAAGGGCAGTGTTAATTTGTACTAGTTTGTGAACCGTCTCACCGTGAGCCAAACTTAAAGATGACAAGATATTCAACAAATGGTTTGGATTTCACAAATTGACAAAAACAAAAGTTTGTTCAGATCAGAAAATCTTTCTTTTACCTTGACATGTTTAATATTTGCACTCTTAATTCTCTGTAAAAACATTTCATGAATAGTATGGCTGCATGCAAAGTGCAGAGTACTTGACATAGACATTCGATTTGCTTGCAGGATCCACAACGCGTTATATGATGAGGATTTCAACAGCATTTGTGCTTTGGAGCAACAAATCAATGATGATGCACTGTTGTTATTCTTTAATTTATTTGTCACAGCTAGCCCTCTTTCTTGGGGATACCGTCTGTAGAATGATTTTAGACTACACTTTTTTGTCCTTTTTTGGTCATTTTCCGTGGAGATAAAACACCTGATAACTTTTGAGGATTGATCTTCTGAGGCATACTGTGCAGAATATGTATTATAGATGAGGATTGCAATTCGTCAATACACAATATACTGAACAAAGTTTTACTGTGCCGGCTAAGCTTCTCTTATTTAAAATAAGCATTTTCTGGAGGCATTTTCTAGTTTCCGACTTTTTTTTCAAAATAAGCCACAAAGTAATGCTAAATATTCTGAAAGGCACGTTTACTAAAGAAACAAATTGAGTTTGAAGAATTTTTTCTTCATAAATTTTTGGCAGATTATTTTTTTCAAGCTCCTCAAATGGCAAATGGGCCCAGATTTTTACTTGTGGCTAACTAAAATAGAACTACATAAGTAACACAACATCAAGATCATAAAAGAGCTACATACTGATAATTACCACTACGTTATAAGAAAGCCTCATAAACTCAATGTACGAAATCAAGGAACTATAGAGAACTTCATATCCTAAACTGCAAATAATATTATTACAGATAATCCATGCAATACATGTAATACTAGCTCTACAACTTACAATGATTTGAACGAACTGCACAATACATATCCATGATGTCACCTATAAGCTGCATCATCATAACATTAGCGTTTAATGTTCTCATACAACAATAGATTGAACATGATTACAAAGATGATGGCAGCTATAGTTTCTCTTCCCCGTGCTCTAATTTATCGGCCCTCTGACCCGAATGAATTCGTCTATGCAAATGGAAGCATTTACACTTACTTCCTGATATGTATATTTTTGTGCGTGGCTTTTCAGATAATATTACTACTGCCGATGAGAAAAGAGTGGAGGGAGAACCGGGGGTGGGGGGGAGCTGATCGACATTTTTAGTTTGATTGACCTATATTTTCGGACCTGAATCCAGATAAGGTAGCCAGCTCAGATAACTGCTTCTCTCCTTCCAAGACCTGCAAGATAAGTCACTCGTTTGAGCCAGTGAAGCACTACAAAAGGCGCAGTAAATATTCAGTCTTGAGCAAAATCTAGTTTGCTTATGCCAAACTTCTGGCTGGCTAATTTTTTGTTTGTTTTATCATTAAAATTATTTTTCTTTCTTACATATAATCAGAAAGAGAGAGAGGGACAAGAACAGGCAGGAAAAGGTAGCCGGCCCAAGAACAGAAGTTTTGATGAATGTGAAATAGGAAAAGAGTTTCTTAGAATTGAGAACAATTCCTTGAGTTCGAGGGAGATAAATGGCATTTCAGACTGCAAGTGAAACGGTACCATACCTGACCATTTATTATCCACGTGGGGAACCCTTCAAGTTTTGCATCTACACAGGCCTGAGCCATTTTAGTTCCTTTGCTTACTCCATCGGGGAAGCACTCCACATAGTCCAATATTTTTGTTGCTTCCCCGCCAAAAATCTGCAGTTCAAGCAGTAACAGAAAACACTTGGTCCATTAAACTGTAAAGTCCGGGTTTTTCTTTTTACTTTTTTTGGCATAAAGGTGTGACTATTGAGCAAATGTAGAAGATCAATTCTAGGCGATCAAATTAGAGCACAGGGCACTACTCTTTCTATGAACTAGTATTTAGGAGAAGGAATACCGTTCTTGAAACTAATTGGAATCATATGCATTATCATTTTGGGAGAAAAGGAAATATGTAGAAGAAAATGAGTCCAAATATAGTGAATATACTCTCGTAATAACCAGCATTATGATTTGGGAGGGAAGTCAAACAGAATGGAAAGTACCTCTTTCTGTTCGAGACAATGTGAACACCAGAAAGCACCATATAATTTGGCTCCAATTGATTGTAAATGTTTTGCAAGAGCAACGGCGAATGGACTTGACTCTCTTGCGATCTCGGTTTCAAAATATGGAATTTCAGTCTCCATCATACTGTTGCACATATTATAAAGACCTTAATACATTAACGGTTATGTGCTGCCGAGAGCACAAGGTCATAAAAGCACAAGTCAGTAAAACAATACTTTTCTGAAGCTCTAATCGCAGTCTTTATAACTACATTTACTATATATAAAAAAGCTCAATGTGCATTGAACGGAAAAGGAATTCTTGACAACTGCTCTTGGGGTAGATAAGTTCAAAATAATTAAGTAAAATTAACAGCAACTGAGCATTGTAGACGGACAAATTTTCAAATAATTGATAGATTATTTGAACGAAAAGGAATTCTTGACAACTGCTCTGGGGGTAGACATTCAAAATAATTAAGTAAAATTAACAGCAATTGAGCACTGTAGAGGGGCAAATTTTCAAATAATTGATAGATTATATAGGTTGACAGTCAACAGGCATCACACAATATGGGGCTGTTGGAATTCTTTTGTTGGCAGAAATGGAACAAAAAATATTCAATTCTTAATTCCATTAGCACTCTATTTTTCTCTGATTAATCCAAATTATTCCTAAACATCATTCAAGAAGTTCATGCATTACAAAAATGTGATGAAGGAAAGCTAAACAAATATCAAGGTCAAACTCTTATACTCCTGTCACAACCTTAACTCACAGATATCTAATAATTTTTTAAAATTCAAGGTATTTAAGATATCTAAACAACTTGGTTACCTTGAGGACATGGACTGAGCATTGTTATAAGATGCAGTCAGTGCAACAACCACCAAGCCTGCTATGGATAGCTGTAAGCCCAAGGTTTTTTGAAGTTCCTGTAACCCAAACCTCTGCAAATTGAACACAAAATTTTCTTGTGATTACTAAAGTACTAAGCAGCAATCTGTCCTTAAAAAGACTAAACATCTTGCCAGGAACAAACACAAACCTTTAGAGCGATGAAGAATAAGCTGAAGGATAATATAGCTGATGTCAAACAATATAAACACAACTCCCCAGCAAACTCAGTATTCAGAATGTACAAGAAATATGCACTAGCAACTGCCATAGAAGTAGTTATTCCAATTAAGATTACATCACCATCAGATTTTCCAGTATCAAATGTATTTTCCTTGGTACCCAATTGTAAGCCAGTGTATGCAACTAAACCATATGCAAGCATGCCAAACAGTGGAAGAGGGACACCTGGCAATGGAGAAATAGGAAAAAATTATTACTTCATCCCAAAGAAAGAGTTGTCTGGCAGAATGACTCCTCATCTGAACATTGCTAAAGGAAAATATTTTTTCCAATAATAGCAGCACTCAACCTGTTATTCTCATTCTCAAACATCGCAAAATCATTGGATCACTCTACCAGACAAGCTATACGTATAAATAGGTTTATTTTTGTCCCCTAGAGTCTCAGTAACAATGAATCATCCTCAAATACTGAATAAAATCCCTTGAGCACACAGCAGCACAGACTATAGCCTCTGAATGCTCCATAAGAGCCTATCTAAAGTCAATCAAAACAAAATCCAAATCTAAAAGCAGTCACATTACAAAACAAGCAAATGCAGTTCATTCCATCACAGCAACATACGAGTCTCTGCTTAATACAAAATCCAATTCTTGTGTACATATATAACAAAGTGGCCTACATCTATCTCATGGGTTTTTGAAATCTCGGATACCAGTTAGAATTGGGCTTTAGTGCAGGTTTGGTCTCTAGGCTAGCAGATTTTAGGTTATCAATTTGCCTAAACCAAGTAGGAGTGCTCTAGTCCCCCGATCAATGATCTCATAGCATTTTTTATATAATGGTTTCATAAATGAGAGTGGAACTCATAAGATCACTATCACTTCCCAATCTTATATTCAGTATTCATATATCTCTCCAAAACCTTGACTTAAGGATCGTGACTTCTGTCGCAACATGCTAGCAGCTCATATATTATCATAAAAGCAACTGTATTTCATCCTATTAATCACACCAACAGAAAATCCTCCGTAAAACAAAAAATCCAATGCTGCTCGCACACATGGAATCACACATAACTACTTATCATTTTCTTTAAACAAAAAAATGGGATCAAACAGTACCGAAAACAAAGGAGTAATCACTGGTCAAGATGTTGGTGCAAGAGGCCCCTCCCGTAGGGCAGAAGGCGCCTGAATTGGTGAGCTTAAGGTAAGTCAAATACGCTGTCTCCAAAAATCCAATTCCTCCAAGAGCCGCACACCATCTGTATGCTGAAATGCCTGAGACATCGTCACCACCAACAATAGCAGAAGAAGACGGAGGAGATTCAACCGACGAAGGCGAGGAAGAAGTTTCATCAGACTCAGGTTCAACAGTCTTCTTATTGCGTTCGGAGACGCAATTCACTTGAAACAAGACATGCCTCTGTCCCCAAACTCCTTTCTACCATGGCAATCAATAACAGACACCGATAAATTGAATTGCATACTCGACCTAGAGAGAGATAGAGAGAGTAGGGAGTCTCACCTTGACGTGTGAAAGAGAATGAAAATGAAGAGAATTAGGAGGATTGAGAAATTGAGTTCGACGGAAGTTAAGTGATGATGATGATATACTGAAGAAACTTGTCGACGTCGCCGCCGCTGCCGCCATCAGCTCCCGCAGCTACTGGTGGCCGTGAATTTTCTGTGGCGGTGGAAAATCGGAAGCTGTCTGCAAAAGGTGAATTCGAAGTGCCAGATTGGTTGTTGCTAACAGCATATACCAAAATTACATATTTTTACAGCTTTATTTTATAAAATTAATATAATTTAATTTTTACAGCTTTATTTTAATTCAGAATAAAGAAATCAGTCTAAATTAAGAATTTGAATAAATTCATTTTCTTTTTTTCCTGGGCTGTACTTAATAATTAACTATTTTACTTATCCTGATCGTTTCGTTCTGTTTCAACTAATCTAATAAATACTATACTATATCTAGTATCAATTGAGTTTTTTTTTTTGGAAAGGAGTGTCTATTGAGTGATTTGGAATGTGTAAATCGTGAAAATCAGTGAAGATCGAAGACTTAAATTTACCTAATTTCCGTCTTTCCCGTCATAGTTTTCGGCTTTCCGCTGTCTTTCAGAGTGAAGAAGTCAAATTCTGCAAAACAATTGGTTCAGGTAAGTTTACACTATCTCTCCTTTTCTGCTCCGTATCCTAATTGCTCGTTCTGAAATCTTGCTAATTGCGTATCGATTAAGCCTTGCCTGTAACCAAATTGTGATGGGATAATCGAGAAATTGCTTGATATTGAGATTCTATTTGCTCGAATCACTTTATTTTGGTGTTCGCAATGGGAAATGGGCTTCAAATTTTGTCTCCAATTCCATTGAGGATGGGAGTAAGTGTCAACTGAAACAAGTTATTGAAGATGGTTCATTTCCCTTTCTCAAAAAATGTTGTTGGGGTTATGATAAATGGTTATAACTTATAACTCCATATCCCTTTTTTCAAAAAATGTTGTTTTAAAGATTCCCACTACATTTCATCTGTGTGTCTTCTTTTCCAGATGCACTAGTTAGGAACTATAGATATCGGAAAGATGGTTTTCTTGTGCTGGTCTCGTCCATCTAATCAAGAACAGAAAGAATGCATTAACAAGTAACCTCTATCTTTCTTGAACTATGCCTTCATCCATTCTTTATCTAATTCCTAAATTGTTAATCTGGTTAAATTACATTGTGTATATTTATGTATTGTATACCTTCGTCGACAGGTCTGGTGACTTCAACTACGATAATAAACTTAGAGGCGCTACGTCTAAACCTGCTGTTACTCTTAAGCAAGACAAGGAGGTGTCAGACAATGGATTTCTTGTTAACCATGCCCGTGTTTTAGTTGGTTCGGGTCTTGACACTTTTGAGAAAGGCAAAACCGCTCTTCAGAATTGGAGGTCATGAGAACCTGTGGTGTTACTGGTGTACATGTGATTCTTAACCTACAAATGAATGTCAGTTTCTGATTTAATGTTATAATTCGATATTGCAGGCATTTTAGCTTGGACTGGGCGTATGTTGATCCCAAGAGTTCCATTCAAAGCGGGATGAAGTTTTGTGTGTGCAGCAAAGTGATTTTCCCATGGCTTATGCTGCCTTTAAAAGTTGCGTATGTAATGACTCCAGTAGCTCAAAAAATGCCTTGGCTTAGTTTAGTTTTGGAAGTGGAACTCTTCAAGGGCACCTGCTGGTACATTTCCCTAGTTTGTTGGTGTTCTAATTGCATTCTCTCTTTTTAGATGACTATGATCAAATTAATAGCTGGTATTAAAAAGTTTGTTCAGTGTTAAATTACTGAGGGTAGAGCTGCGGCTAAAGTACTATCTGTTTTCTTTAAACTTGGATGAATAATGAATTAACGAAGGACATTCTAGATGTAGTTCATGATGCATTCTTTTCTAGATAGCATTTTCATATTTGATATATTCTCTCTAAATCTGAGCTACAGAGACAGAAATTATACCTACTTAAAAATTCAGGTGTAGCCATAAATGGAGGAGGGAGACTGGTAGTCAATGCAGATACACTAAGGAGGAGGCACTATTAATTTGAGATTATGAAACATCTGTCCTCATTTCTGATATTTAGGCTTTGTTATTGTTTCGAAGAGATATTATTGCTGGTTACCAATCGTAATTTCGTTGGTCAATTTTAGAGGTGTTTTTTCAGTGTTCTTCCTAGAAGATTACAGTGTTAAGAGAGCAGTTCCATCTCCATTTTATGATATGTGCGTATAATGTGATATTTTGTGTTATTTATTACAGCATCTGCAAGACATGAGTAAGGTTGATATGAGAATATAACATGGATTTGTTGGAAATTTTGAGCTTATATTCAGTTAGGGCTAAAAGATATATATGTCATACTAGGTGCTGGTTTTCTACTTCTATTTCAGAAACCATGTTGTTAATTAATTCGATCATGTTTGTAATGCCAAAAAATGACAAAACTTCTAACTACATGTTTCTAACATTATATTGGGGGTTTACTTAACAAGGAGTCGTTTTCCAGAATCTGCCGTTGAAGTATTTCGTTTATGTTTCAATTTGTTTCGTTCATTTTTTGAATTTCTTTCAACCTTCCGAACAGAAGCTGATGGTAGCTCTTGTTTTTACAAACAGGCAGGAGAAGAATGCTTCTCGATAACAATGGATGAAAGGAGCGACGTTTGGTATGAAATACTTTCATTTTCGAAACCTGCCAACTTACTTTCATTTATTGGATACCCATATGTGCTTTTGAAGCATGAGTCTACATTGGCAATGAAGAAACATTTATCTGCCAAATTAGACAATGTGAGTACTCCCCCCCTTAAACAAGACTTTCTTGGCTGTAAACAATTATCCTGTGGTTTAATAATATAATAGTTTTGTAAAAGAGTTTGAAGATGGGCCAATTATGCTATAATCTTGAAAGCTAAGTCCTGAGGAGTTGAAAATCTATCTCATATATACATCTGTTTCTAAAGAATTACAGAGAAAATGTAAGAAAAAGAAGAGAATTTCTCTAGTGCAATCTTTACAGTATGTATGTATGGAAATTCTATTGATCATCATCATCCCCTGCTATCTTTGGTCTATACTGTTGTACAATTAAAACAGAACCACAACAATCAAAATCTGAAGAAGCTAAAAAATCCCCTACTTTACCAAGCTCAGGGCATTCTTCCCAATCACTCATACCAGTTGTTAATGGTGAGTGCCCTCTGGTCCCTTTTCCAACTATAAACATTGAATACATTTCAGCTATGTCCCTCAGTGCAGACGCAGTATCTTCCCCGTTTTCCACGTGCTGCATTACGTATCCTGCTTGACCCGATGTTACAAACCTATAAACCAGGATGTTACAAACAGATTCACCATACAACTGGATTGTAACTATCACTTTATAGTATAACAACTAATACATTTTAACAAAACAACTAATACTGTTTGAAAATACACACAAAATGCAAACTAGCTGCATGGTAAAACTGATTTACGTATGACTTTGTCTTGTAATGGTAGTAATGAAGTAATGAAACATGATGACAAGACATACTGCATACCTATTGAAGAAGTCGGTGAGGGCTCGATTGTCAGCATAGGCTTCCGTTTGTTGGTGCGATATTTCGTCATCCTTTTGAGCAATATCTATCCCTATAGGTTCCTTTTGTTGTGACTTATGCAGAAACCTAATGACCGTGAGGTTTATGTGATGATGCATCCCGAGACGTTTACTTAGCCCCAATGCCTCACGATCATCTGGCCCACCGAAAAACAACATAGCAATGTGCTGCAACGATCCAGTACATGATACATGAGACGTCCCAGCAGTAAGCCCACGATCCACAAGGATAGCAACAGTGCATTTAGCCTGACGAAGGACTTTCTGGTTTGTAGTCCTTATTCCTTCCTTTCCACTTTCTAGCTTCCCATCTATTCTTTGATGTTTATGGAAAGGTAAAATGACAAAAGAAGCCCTGGCGTCCTCAGCAAATGTACATACATCCTCATACATAGTTGCATAAGGTGCTACGACTTTAGCTTGATGAATTATGACCCCAGTCTCAGCAGCAAAGATATCTACTGCATCATTGATTTCTACCACATCATTACCACCATAATTATCATCATCACTAAGTTCGTCTTCTTCCTTCTGATGGTACAATAAAGTAGTTTTGGATTTCTCAGGAAGCTCGATTAGGTGTATCAAATAAGGAGAAATGGCAACTTCATCGGAGCCTTTACAAGTCGCGATCAAACTTATCATGGTTGCCACAGGGCGAGGACTATGTACACAAGTCAGCATTTTTAATTCACTCTCTGGACTTTGAAATTCAAAAGCTATATGCTTATAACCTAGTATATCACTTTCTCTTCTTACCGTGAAAGCTATTATAGGTCCCCAGATCAAAGAGTTGATCACAACTGCCGCCATCATCAAATTGTAGAATACTTGGCTAGCCATTGCCTGCATCAGACATTCAATTATATTCATTGAGGCGGAAAGAAAATCATAACAATTTTGTCATATGAATTTAGCTGGCGCTTGGTTCAAAATTCTTTAGTTAGAATGGTAATTAAAATGAATATAGGGTAATTGTGGTGGTAAATGAGAAATAAGATCATCAATTCACCTTCATCATACTTCCTACGAGGTAATGAGACTCAAAATGAGGTAATGAATACCTCATTTCGATTAACTGCCTCCTCCCCTATAGTCATATCTCCTCAATCATTCTATTATTCCTCAACCAACAATCATTTTATGCCCAAGTTATTCCAAAATTAGAACAATATAACCATCGTTTTCATTGTAATACAGTATTCGATAACTCCCATTACCATCACCATTACCATTGAAGAGTTTGAACCAAGTGCCCCCTTAAATTCATATAACACAGGGGGTAAATG
The DNA here is from genome assembly GCA_037126765.1 of Stenogyne calaminthoides. Taxonomy (NCBI): domain Eukaryota; kingdom Viridiplantae; phylum Streptophyta; class Magnoliopsida; order Lamiales; family Lamiaceae; genus Stenogyne; species Stenogyne calaminthoides. Next base: position 1,676,730 of record JBBCBC010000021.1, on the reverse strand, counting down.
GAAAATAAAGAGGCTTACTTTATCCTCCACGCCGATTGTGAGAGCAAGCAAGTCAACATGGCCTTTCAAGTTCATCAAGAAAGCAAGAAGAACCCCCTCATTGAGTGGGATTTTTAGATGGAAGCAAGCAGCAAGTGTGCCTGTTACTTTGCCCCCAATGCTGAGTAGGATAATGATGGCAACTATGGCAAAGTTACTTAAACTGTTGACATGAGTGAGATCTGCTTTAAATCCACTGTAGCCAAAGTATATAGGGAGTACAAAGTTGTGGACCGAATACGAAAGCTTGATCAAGAGAGTCCGACCTGCTTTGCCTCCTCTAGGAAACATTAGACCAACAATGAAGCAAGCTATTATGCTACTGAATCCCATAGTCTCTAGAGAGGTGGCAGCAACGAATAAGATTGCTAAAAGAACAAATATTTCGGTGTTTTTAAGGTACTTTTGGTTTCTCTGCCTCCTGTTGAGCCAGTTTGCTACATATCTGTTGATCAAAATGACAACTATAATGACGAAGAAATATACAGATCCCAAGAGAACCCAATTCCAGAAAGAGTGTTCATGCTTGTTTCTTGAAATTATAACTAACAAGAATACAGCATAGGTATCAGCTATTAGGGAGGTAGATATGGCCAACCTCCCAACATCAGTATTTGCAAACTTAAGATCATGTGCCAAACGAGTCACAAAAGGAGAGGCTGTGTTAGATAAGATTATTGATATGGTTAAACCCATTATGAATCCAGAACCACGGGCTCCCGTCTCTTCGTATATAAAGGAGGTCACTGCTATAGCAAATAACGTACACATCAAACTGCTTCCACAAGCAATGACGCTTGCTACACGCAAGTTGCGTCTCAGGTAAGGAAAATCTATCTCAAGCCCGATCAGAAACATGATAATGATCCTAGAATATAAAGCCATTGTTTCATAGTAGTCTGCAGAATTGTAAAAAAAGAATGTTTTTACACTGTTGATGTGTGATAAGCAAGACGGGCCCAGCACGAATCCTGCCTGCGTTAAGCGAGATAACAACGTTAGAATGATAAAAACATTAAGTTGAACACACAACCTATAATCTTCACATATTAAATAATTTCTTGCTAAATCGAGCAAAACTGGAAATCATGAGAGCAAATACATTAATAGTATATGTCACTGGATTTCTAAGTAAGCCTATCTGCCTACACTACATGCATCTACAGCAAAACATGATAAGAAGTCTAGTCTTCTCTCAAAGTTTGGACGTCGGATTTACCTTGCAGATATCATAGTAGCTAACATAGTTGATAGTTCCTCACTTTCAAAATAAAAACATATATTCACTACCACTTATGCATCAACTTTGCATGTTACTTCTCCGCCCCAAACTTACTACTCTTATACCTGCTTTTACATTCCCTAAAATGATAACATCTCACTTATAAAACATCGTGCAAGTATACGAATCACTACTTCAGAGTAATATTATGAAACTTGGTACATTTTTCAACTTCTCCCCAATTATTTTTTCAACAAATTAAACACACAATAATGAGGACAAAAAGTGCATTTCCCTGAAATTAGCAAGCACACCGCCACTAAATCTTTACCCATATCCAAATCATCCATCCCAAAATCATCCCAACAGCACACAACGATATGATACAAAATATCAATAAAATTACAAAAGAAAAATTAATCATATGTTTGTGTGTTTGATGACGTACTTACGAGAATTTGCGCGAGGGGGGCTGGCTGGCCCAAGGGTTTCAGCAGAAGTTGGAAGAAATGCGAGATCACAAGCAAGCACGAAACCTGCGTTCCCATTGTGAGAACCGGATTGAAAAACTCCCCCTTACCGAAGCAATCCACATCCATCTTTTCCGAAATTCAATAAATAATCGATCAAATAAACTACAAAATCTGTGATCAAATGGTATTGGAAATACAACCCCCGCCTTTGAACGGCTTAATCGAGAAAAATTGCCTTATTTAGGCCAAGGAGTTGATAGCGAGATCTCGAATCAAATTTATCGGTCTTATGGTAGCCTGCAATTTGTCACTTCTCCCATTGAAATTTCTGCAGCATTTTTCTGTATCTGCTGTATGCACCATTTTTCTGTATCTGCTATATTTAGCTGATTATAGATTGGGGAAGAAAGAGAGAAAATTGTTTGGAATTGGAATTTGTTTTGAGCAATTTTTATTTTACTTTATTTAGAAATGGAGGACCGTTGTAACCGGATTTATAAACAAACTTATCAAAACGTTACTTCAACGAGCTGAGTGTGTTCGGATAAATTGTATTTTACTGATTTTTTAAATCTTTTATTTTGGGTAAATTAATTTAAAAAAAATCAGCCCTGTCTCTTGACATAGAATAAGAAATAAATTAATAAATAATTATTTAATATGAACGTTATACATTCGATTACAAAAGGTAAATGAAGGGAAGTATAAAGGGCCTGAAAATTTCCCCAGAATGTGAATAATGAATATGAATATGAATATGTAAACATAACTATGTTGCAAGGACGGTATTTATAGGGAAGATCCATAATATGCAGCAAAATATCGGCACGAGCATCGCCCAAACAAACTACTTTGGTTGTTTCTTCTGATGTTTGAGAGCCTCAAAACAGGCAGCAATTGCGTCGTAGTCGGGGGATTTGGGATGAACACGTCGATCTGGAACATGTGGGGCCGGGCGGTCTGGTGGTCGACTAGTACCTCTTGGTTGTTCATCAACATCATTGTCATACTCATCATCATATTGATCATATCTGACATCTGATTTTGCGGGCGGTCTGGTGGTCGACTAGTACCTCTTGGTTGTTCATCAACATCATTGTCATACTCATCATCATATTGATCATATCTGACATCTGATTTTGCGGGTGGAACATTATAGCTATTGCCTTCTGTTGACTTTCCTTGTATCCCTGCTTGGTGGTGGTGCTTCCATTTCGATCTCTTCATCGTAGTCTGAATCATCGAACTTGATATCAGTGGGTTTTCTGTCGTAATTATAGGTCATTCTTCGAAACATCTTTCTGGCATCATCAGCACTCTGCTCGTCATTTTGTGCATTGAAAGACTCGTGGTATTCAACACTGTTTGTCTTCATGGAATAATTCCTCTGGTCATTGTAACGATCAATGGTGGAAAACTCGTCGTCCTTTGAATTTGGCGAACCGTTCCTTACCCTTTGATCATCAGACATCCGTTTGCCATTGGCAGAGTGATAGTATTCAGCGCTGTTTGTCTTCACAGGATAATTCCTATGATCATCGTAACAATCAATGGTGGAAAACCCATCATCTTTTGAATTTGGCAAACTGTACCTTATCCTTTGATCATCAACTCTTTGCTCATTCTGTGCATTGAAAGAGTGATAGTACTGGGTTCTGTTTGGCTTCACAGGATAATTCCTCTGGTCATCATAACGATCAACGGAGGAAAACTCATCAGCTTTTGAAGTTGGCAAACTGTTCCTTAACCTTTGATCATCAGACATCCGTTTGCCTGCACGAGCTAGAAGGGCAGCAGCCTCAGCAGCAGCAAGTGCTTTCTCAGCAGCAAAACCAGCGGCTGATGCCACGTCATCAAGATTCGTAATATTGATGTTGCTTTGTCCTCTGTTCAGTTGGAAAAGGAACGATAACCCTCATTTATTCATTGTCGTCCCAACATAAAACATGGTACTAGACATGGATTCTGTGCTTATAAATGTAAAAAAATTACCTGTTCGATGCATTACTGGCTTCAAGATTTTGCTTTTGAACTGGATTCAGAGGCAGACTCGTAGCACTTGCAAAATTGTTTGGCCCTTCCTAAAGAAAGAAACAAAAGAACAGTGAGATAATAAAGTCTTATGTAAATCAGTTCTACCATGCAACTGGTTTGCATTGTGTTTCATTAAAACACATTAGTTTGTCAGTATTAGTTGTTTCACTCAAGAGTATTAGTTGTTATACTATAAAGTGATAGTTGCGAACAAGTTGTACGGTAAACCTGATTTACATAATACCAAGTCCAGTGAGATTAAGCGAGTAGACGAAAGTAGATATAGCTACAAGTTTGTATTGGTTCACATCCAGGTATGGACGCGCGAGAGAGAGAGGGATAAGGAGGTTGGGAGAGAGAGACGTACTATACGCTCTTCAGGTGGCTTGAGTAACTCCTCCTCTGATTCTGTTGTATCCCATTTCACCTGATATTCCTTGGCTATTTCCTTGAGAACTTTTAATTTTACCTCACCAGATGGTGTCTTAACAGAGAGCTTCTCAATTAGCTGCAACAGATAGTAGTGATTGAATTATAGAGAGATCATATCGCAAAATAAATGCAGAATCTAGGAGTAGGAATACACACCAAACGGTTCACACCAGCATTGGGTCGCAGATCAGTGGCTGTAGAAACAAAATCCTTGCCGTATTTCTTCTGAAAAACGTCACGAATAGACAATAGCTCAGGAATCTCTGAGCATCGAGGGCCTGCAAAAATAACACTCGATATCCCTTCTTTCAGGTCTGCTGGGCATTCCCTGGAAAAGGTGAACAAATAATAGAAACATTTTGTTTTTACTTTTGTCACACTGAACAAGCGTGAGGATATCTCAAATGGAAAAAAATTAAAAAATTATACATGCACACCTTTGCTTTGCAATGATAGCAAGCCTGGAAACAATGAGTTCACAGAAAAGTTCTATTAACTCGTTTGCAGCCATAATATTCTGTTCTCTTATCACATGCTCAACCTATCGAACCATAAAAAAAACATGTCAGAAGACGGACACATAACCCTATATATGCAATGAATACAAACAATGCTTGTAATAGATGAGCAGACTGAAGAATTAAAGGAAATTCGATTCCTTGAAATGCTAGCCAGGAAGGCTTGAATACACACAAATAGGATGATGTAATGCAACCAAATACAAATGAGGCAACCAAAGTGCTCAGTTCTGATTCACAAAGTCCTAAAAGCAACATAAAGTCATGTACTAAGATAGTTCACACCAAGCGTAAAATGAATAAATACGCAAGTAAGGTACCTTATGATGCTTCCTACGAAAACAGGAAAAAAAAAGGTTTGGATATGAATAGATGTAACCATGTAATGAACTGAATATTCATAAGGACATGCCAACTGTGGAAAGCACCAGCTCTCACTACTGAACTTATACAGCAACACCTTTTATCGGCTAGTTAACCAGGACAGATACATTGATCATCTTTTTCCAAAGTCGACAAAGGATTACAAGAAAAGTAAATCAGAGTACCAAAAGCTCCGAATCAGTTAAAAAGAATGATAACAATGAGGATTCATAATTCTTTATCTGATTGCACCCCGATTTAATTAACAACCTATCAAATTCAAATTGAAAAACCCATCCTTTGATTATATTTTCCAAGATTTATACTTCTAGCCTATCAAAAGTCAAAACACAAATCCAATTATTTAGGAGACATCATCATCTATGCTCTGAAATATATTTTCGATAATTATCACCAAAATGGGAGTTATACTTGCAGCAGGACTGAAGCTCATGGCAAATTTACAGTTCATTTTTTAGAAGGATGTCTGCAGAAACACCCCATAGCTCTTCAACATATCTTGGTTTTCTGAAACTACAGAGCAGCACTCTAATCCAATACAGGTTTCTAATAACCCTAATTCTACTCCATACAATTAAAATTGCAGAAAGAAAAAATCAATTGCCAGACGCCCCAAATTCAACGGAAAAGGAAACGAAGAAAAATGAGAAGAAAGAGGATAAAATTACCCGAATACGAGCAGTGGAATCCTGACCAGACTCGAGGAGCATCGCAATGTCACGCCTCATCTGCCTTATAACCGCCTCTCTCTTGTTCCTCAGCAGCTTAATCCTCGCAACCGCCATTTTCGCCATTGTTTTGCTTCATAAACCCAGAACAACAAAATTAAACTCAATCAACTCACTTCACAGCCAAAATGGACCAATTAAAAAGAGATAGAGAAAGAGGGAAGGCACCATTTGGAGGACTTGAAGCCATTGCGAAAGAGGGAGAGGCCCATCTCCAAGGCCTTCTTGCAATTGCTGGAAACGGCGCTTCTCACAGTCATCTTTCTTCCCACGTCTTAAGACCCTTTTTGTTATTGGATTCTTTTATCTACTGTGCTCCTAATAAACAAAGAAAAGAAAGGAGAGCGCAGCGCAACGGTCGAATGGAAAAGGAATATTTTTTTTTAATTTTAATGATAAGAGATATTGATGACGTGGCGGTTGGAAATTCGGTGTCGGCTTTCTTGGAAAGAAATTTTTTTGGGGAAAGAGCCGTTGTACTGCGACTTACGAGTTAAGTCTAATCCTGTAACCCAACATCGATGTTGTTGGAATCCTATGCAAACTCATGATTTATTTTTTATAAAAAAAATTGTTGGTTTCTTTTTATTAAAAAAAATATTTTATTCTTGTGATCTATTATTCATAATTTTTGTTAATTTTTTAGACCTCAGAGACCGATATGAATATGATGTTGGTACATTCAATTCATCTTATAACTATTGTAATTAAAATTAAATTCCTTAAATCTTCATATCATTTTAAGAATTTTATTTAGTATCTTATATTGGATTCATAATTACTTTTTCTTTAATGAAAAATTATAAATACTCTTCCATGTTTAATGAGCTATAAATAGTAAATACATTAATAAAAATCAGTCAAATATATTCAACAATATGTACAAATACAAATAAGCAGATTTTTTTTAATGTAATTAAATAGTAAAATAAGAAACTACATTTGTATTGCAAATCTAAGGAGCTGAACTGTCCCATGAGTTCACTCATACATGAAACTCAAGAATACTATACAAGAAACCGCATCATTCTGTGAATGCTGGGAGATGGTATAATACAATACTGAATTTCTCAATGTGAAGAAATCCTTCCCTACAATTCCTACTTCAACCAGCAGCTCCATCCAGATATAATCATCCACCCACTGTAAATGGCTCAACCGAATACGCAGAGTAATAAAAGCTACTGAGTGGGTGTTTATAAACTCAACTGAGAGCACTAGAATCACTTTTTCTAAAAGCTGCCCCATCACAGCTTTTTAATTCTAGAAGTGATTCTCACTATGGAGTAGTTTTTGCAAACACCCCTTGAATCCGTGTAAGTAGCTTGATAAGTTCATAAGTTCTCACATCTCGACCAGAATAGAGGCAAAGATCCAGTGCAGTCAATCCGTCCTGAGAAAAAGCGATTTATTTAAACAACTCATATTCACAGTTAGAATCGGTAGATCAACATGGATACATATAAATAGTTTCTTTAAAATGATGACCAATACGAGCCAAGAGATTAGAGAATTCAAGATTAATCTGTAGATGAAAGAGAACACCAACAGTCTGTCTATTATCTCCCCTATATGTTGAGCTGTTTTACCTTGTTCTTTAGAGTTCTATCAGCTCCCTTGATCAGCAAAAGCCTCACTATATCAGTCCTACGGGATAGCACAGCAAGATGTAGCGGTGTCCACCCATCCTAATAGTATAAGAGAAAACCTTAAGTTATGACATAGAAGTGTGTCAAAAAGAGAGTTGCAGAAATTCTATAGTAGCTTACGTTATCTTGAAGATTTAAATCTACGTTATACAACAACAAAATCTTTATCATCTGACTTGAAGCTGCAAAGACAGCATAGTGCATTAATGTAGCCCCCTCCTGTTTTAGAACAAAAAGTAAAAAAATGATAAGAAATAAAAACTAAGGCCAAAAGGAGGCAAGACACATGAATGTGATAAAATGTAGAAAAAGCAAATCAACACTATTCAGCAGAATCATTTGGCGATGAAAATGATGTAAAAAAAAAGCTCTTTGAAACAGTAACGAAGGTGAGAGCTCAAGCAATAATACTGTCGATCAATAGCTCCAAGAATCTAATGTTTCAGGAATAAGTTGAAAGAGTTTTGTCAAGATTAGGTTATCATATGCACAGTATGAAGCATAGAACTTGTAGTATAACAGAGGGGAGATCTTAATGACAGTATATAAAATTTGCTAGCAACAAAGTTGGTTTTGACTTACATTGTCACGAACAAATGGATTTGCTGATTCTCTCAAAAGAAAATTAAAAACAGCCTGCTTTTTGGCAAGAATTGCTTTGGGAATCGCAGTCAATCTATTCTGTAGGAAGAATGGGCATAAGAGAAAACTGGAATCAGTCCTAAAATCAGGATAGCATAATTCAAAGGCAGAAATTCTAGACAGATAATAACTAAAAAGGTGGTCAACATGAATAGGGAATATATACATATATATAAATGGCAGTTGTTTACAATTTACCTTGTCTGGGGCATTGATATCAAGGTCGTGCTTTAACAAAGTAGTCGCAAGGTAAAATTCTCCTGAGGCAGCAAGAGTATGCAGGGGATGCCATTTTCCCTGGAAATTAATTATTGGACTCCAAAATTAGCATATTGACATGCTCTACAAAATGTCACAATCCCAAATAATATGCTAGCCAATTGCTAAAATTATATCCAGAGCAAAGAATCTCCATGGACAAGTCTTACAGAGCAAAAAGCCACAAAAGATTGAATTCATTCAACACTAAGTTTTTTAAAATCTGTTTTCAGAATACATTCATATACCTAGTTTTACAACATAAATCACAGTAAAAAGACATTGTTCTTACAAGATAATATGATCACGAGGAACATGAAGATACTCACCGAGGTGGCAACTGCTAAATTGGGAACCCGTCTATTCATTAATGTCTTCTCTTCTTTTGTAAATAATTGCCTTTTACCTTCCAAATACAAATTAAGAACAGAAACGCTGAAGATAAGAATGACAGGCACAGTAACATGAATATTGTAAGAAATAATAGAAGCATCACATAGTCCATCTCTATTCCTACATCCTTCTGCCACTCTCTCTCCAGTAGGATAATCTTATAGACTTTTGAAAACATAAGTATGCATAACTTTTACCTTTAATGCCACAGCTAGGATTCATACGTTGATTCTTTTTTTTCGCTATTTTTTTGAACCGTATGCACCTAATGACCTAAAGGTGCATGCACGGTTCCTAAGGGATACAATTTTGCCCTGCTCAACCGACTTTATCGAGAGAGATTACTTTTTTTAGCCCACGAAGTTGATGCCATCACCAATCATATCACAACAGGATTGATATCAGTTTTGAAATAGTTCTACTTACAGATTAAGGCTGTCAAAATACCTGTATATATTGTGGCCAGGTAAACTAGAACTTAGAAACTCTAGTGAATGTTTTGAATTCCTCATCTTAAAGCATGAATAGGTCACCCAATTTATGGCAGATCAGCTACAATAGTTAGACACGACAAATAGAACACATTGCGCAGTTCTCAAATATTTCATCTCAAATGCATACCATTAGCACACAATCTTAATCTAATAATCATCAAAGTACAAACGATGATATAATTCACTTCAAAAAGCTACAAAATCCATTTACAGCGTGAGGAATTTAACACAAACATGAACATAAGAAAGCAGCAAATATACCTTCGGATTTTTCCGCAGCGCTTTGATCATACCTCTCACTGTCGAAAAGGGCCGAGACATCCTCCAAACCTCCTCCATACACAGCCAACCTAGGGTTCCTCGGTGCCACTCTACCATGAACACCCTCTCTTCTCACCTCGACATTATCGCGCTTTTCAATCTTATCATTCTCCCTAAAATATACCTTTTTCGGAATATCAAGCACCATTGGATTCAACTGCTTAAGCTTCTCTTTCTTCAACTTTTCGAACTCCACCGAATCGAGAGGCAACGAAGCCAGCCTCCTCTTCTCCACTGTTCTCCCAAATTCTAATTGCTGCGCGAGTTTTCGCCTCTCCTTCTTCGTAATATTCAATTCCTTATGCACATCCAACCACCCATCCGGAATCAAATTTTCCGGCTCCACATCCGGAACTTTATTGCTCGGAGGTCTAACGACTTGAGCGTCGTCGAGTCCAGAATTGAGCGTGGTTTCCAGAACTGGATCGTTGAAAATACCTTCCTCGTAGACCAGGCAATCACCGATGGCGGGCTCTTCGTCCTCCTCATACTCTTCCGGCTGCGCTTGCGAAATGGCGCCGTACGGAAATTGGGAAGAGAAATTGAGGGGCTTCAGGAAAGATGCTGCGGCGAATTGAGGAAAACGAATGTTGCGAGAGGTGGAGAGAGGAAGAAGAGGTGTGGAGTGAGGAGAGAGAATTGCAGGGGTTTGGGTTTTGTGTACAACAGTTGAAGCCCAAGGTGCGGAGGACATGGTTTGTATTCGTGAGGGCGGAGGAGGGAGATAGAGAGAGATGGGAGGAGGGGTTAATAGAGTGAGATAGATTTAAATGTATTTATTTTATTTTTTAGACAGGGAGATTGGATGTATTTAAAGGGGAATACAAATAAACAATATCTTTCCACATATTTATTTGATAGATTAATTTTTGTATTATTATTTTTAATTAAATATCTACAAAAATTAATTCTCAATAATTTTTTTGGAAGAGCATTGAAATAATGAAATCCCATGAAAAAAAAGAAGGAATAAGTAAATACACAAAAATTTCGAATTAGTAAGTTACATCTCTTAAAATTATAAATTTAAAATATTAATAAAAAATTCAAATCTTTTATAAATTATAAATGATCAAGATTTATTGAGAAAAAATTGAGACAAAAGATACATGTATTTTCTATTTTGAGAATAAAGGAAAGAACGGTTTTCTCTATGCTAGGGTGCTCTTTTTGTACCACATATATATATAAGAGTCATCATATTATTTTATATTTATATTTTTTTATTTTAATTCAATCAATAATACCAAGACATATAAATACTTGACATTATGTTGCGTATTCAACACAACATAGACAAAATTTGAGAGAGCACATGAGTAAAATCAACTCAATCAGTAATATATAGAGGATAAGAGATTTGTAAATAAGTAAATTTCCAATGGTGATATTTTAAAGCTTTTTTAATAATAATAATAATAATAAATGTTTCCAGAATTGCTAAAGAAAAAGAAAAAAATAATGAGGCGAACCAAAATGTCGTGAAGGGCAAAATTGTGATGTTTATGGTGAAGGGAGTAACCGGGTAACGGCTAATCACCCGACACCTGAACCGGCTCGGTTCCTCCTTCCGCGAGTCGCCTTTATATATATGAATTAAATAAACAAATTCGTTCAAGCGAATAAATTATTTCATTTCAGCTTTTGAAAGAAGCGACTGGGTTTAGGGTTTTCTCGTCCGATCTCTCCACTACCATGGTAAGATCTGTTAAGATCTGTTGTTCTCTCTCTTAGATGTTGATCTGCAATTCCGCGTCAAGTTTAGATGTAATTTACTCCTCCGGATGGAATGTTTTGATAATAATATCGAAATTCTTAATTTTGCAGGCTGATTCTCCAAGAAAACGGTACAAATTATGAATTTTCGTTTACTTTGGTGTTATGATTTTTCGTCTACTCTTGTGTCTTATATTGTGTTGGTTTTGGTTTAGATATAACTGTGCTAGGGTTTGTAATCTATGTGCTTAGTTAAGACTGGTTAGGCTTTCGATGTGTATTTCGAGGGAAGAAATTAAAACTATTGGTAAGTAAACCTGTGTATCCTTGTTCATTCAGTAATTTCTTTCTCTCGATGTTTCTTAATTCTTGTTTTTTATTTCTTTATTTTATTATTTTTTTAATTGACTCTGCATACCAATTGTTAACCAAGTCTGGTGCTCATTTGAGAATAATTTTGCGTTTAATTCTCTGTAGTGAACCCAACACTACCAACACTATAATCCATATTTTTGTATAAATTTTCTGGAGATAGCTAGGTATATTGAGTATAGAGAAGGAGAGGGATAAGAGGAATATAGAGAGAGAAACAGCCGAGGAAGAAGAAGCGTTAAATATGTTTTCTGATTACTCATTCCATCTGCATTTTCTCTATTTAAATCCCACCACTATTACAATCAAATCTCAAGCCCACAATTAAATCCCAAAGCCCAAGACTATTACAATTAAATTTCAAGCCCATAATTAAATCCCCAAGCCCACTATAAATGAAATGGGCCAAGCCCTTGGGAATATAATAGATCATCCATTTTTCATATTTCATGCTCATGACAATACTCCGCCGCTTTTGAGATCCTTGTCCCCAAGGATCTAAAGTGAGAACTGATTTTGCAGTCATGGTGATTAAACCAACATCCATTTCTGAACCTTGCAACCCCGTAACAATGAAATCAATGCCTGCAATAAATGAGCCAAGCCATGAGATAAGGGATTCATGAGCTATTTTCCAATGTCTCACATACCACGTTCCAACCCAAATGGCTAAATCTATCACATGTCATCTTAAGTAATTAGTCAAAAAAATTATTAGAGTTACAGCCCCAAGACAATCACTTGTTTGCAGAAGATGATTCATCCTTCCTACCTTTAGAGCAGATTCCCAGCCAAGGCTTGATGTATGTTCTTGGGTGCTGCATTTAGATGCAAAAACTGGAATTTTCTCTCTAAGATACCTGAGCCATTTTTTAGCATCAACTGTGAAAATCCCATCACCCAATGGACCACTAATTTTGTAGAGAGGATTGTCCATTCTCAGAAAAAGAAAATTGCCTATACCATTACTTAATGGAACAATAAAATCAATCCTTGATGCAGCCAACTCCTTGATGTGAGAAGCATAAGTTTGAATCATTTTGCTATTTTTCTGAAGTTTTTCTCCCACTGAAACAACTCTGTCAGAGTACATCTGCCTTTTCAGTTGTGTAGGTCTACTATACAAGCTAGCCATAGGGTCACTCACCTGTTCCTAATGAGATTTTTTGGCTAGAACCATATAGGACAGAGCATAAATTTTTTCAACAATAGAACTCACTATTTCTTGCTTAATATTTACTTTCTTAGCCATTGCAACATTTTTCCAACTCGTTGCAACTATAATTGCAAGGGTAGCAAGTTGATCTTCTTTCCATTATTTAAGCTTACCAAACATCACCTCCAAAATATTAGTTGTAGTAAATATATCCATTCCATTACTTTTGCTCTGTTTATATGCATATTTTTCTAAGCTTCCCTGTACAATATCACTTCTTGATTTAGCAACCCCAAAACTTCCAAATATCTGAACTATCTCTTCATCTGCAACCTTTCCAAAACCAAGCTCAAGCGATATCAAACTAGTAAAATCAACAACTCGGCTGATCAGCCTAACTAATTCATAAACATCACAACCAGCTAGATACACCACTTCTACAATAGGCAATGGCTTCTGATCCTTTCCCATCACAATAACACCCCCAACCAGATTTCCATATCTACTGCTACTACCGAATTCACCAAGCAACTCAGCATTCCCTTGTTCAACAACACTCCTGGTACAAGTTCCCCCATAGTATTCATTCCCTCAACTATCAACAAGTCCAATAAGCACTGAATTTGCAGTTGAATGTATCATTGATGATCCCTTAATAACTACTAAATTTCTAGCTTCAAGAAAAGAAGTTGAGACAGTTGCCTCACCTTCTGAAAACTCACTTCTAGAATTAACAAGTTTAATCAAGCTTGTATGATCCTCGAGTTCCACCAATTCCAGCAACTTATCAACTGTCAAACTAGCAATCAGACCGCCAAGAACACATAGATATAGCAACCACTCAATCAAAATTATGGTTCTCAGTTTCCTATCGTATAGCTTCTTCACAATACTGTCCCACTTATATATTACCTCAATCTCATCAACAATAGCAATAACAAAGGCATCACGATAGGTAAAAGCCAGACATGGAAAATCATTGGGAAACAACGATAACACTATAGGTGGGGGCCAATACTCATCATCAAAAAATTCAGAAGTGGAAAGCAATATACTTACCTCATATTTCATTCTCGCCTTCACTTTCAATTGCTTCTTGAAAATCCCCACTATTTGTGGCAACGTTACAGGAGAAGTATCAACCTGATTGAAGAATTGATACTGAGCCAGAGCCAATTTCTTCACGCCCAAACCCAAAGTCTTCTTCACGGTATCCTTCAATGACGCACAACCCTCGAAAGTATCTCTAACGTAGGTGAAATTACCGGCCAAATCGACCCAATTCCCGTCCCCATTAACCGCAATCGACTTACCTGAAATAATATTTAGGGTTGCGTCACTTTCATCAGGAACTACATCAATTTCCTCAAGGGTTTGAACAACAGCATCCTCCAATTCAATTGAGCAATCACAACTCGTTTGATCAAATTTCATATCCACCATAGCATCTAATGTATAATCTTCAATCGCACCTCGAATCGGCTGCCTATACGGTGTTACTTCTTCACATTTTTGGAGCGAATAACTAACTCCATTTCTCCGCAGCATATTCTCTAGCATTTCGGTAATCTGATCTAGCTGCTTGTCTATTTTCTCAAAATTTTCTTCTAATTTAGAATTGAACTTCTGTATCGCCAAATCGAGCCCGGATGAAGAATGGCTCTGATGCCAATTGTAGTGAACATGTAGGCAGGCTTAATATGTATTGGAAATTTAATTTGTTTACTTCTGGATAATGTGAAATTTTTTTGAAAGTTTTCTCATGTCGGTCTTGGCTATGAATTGATAAGTACATCTTAGACAAAAAATGAACAAGGATACACAGGTTTAGATGCCAATAGTCTTAATTTCACATTTCAACATTAGAGTACTCTGGTCTGGATCATGAGTGTTCTGAGTCTCTGACGCTTTATTTTCTCATGTATGTTATAATTTTAGGTATGCACGCTCTCCTTCTCCTTGGGAGGAAAGGTCAAGGTCGAGGTCCCGGTCCAGGTCTAGGTCTCGTTCTAGATCATGGTCAAGACCAAGGGCGAGGTCAAGGTCCAGATCTGAGTCAAGAGGTCGCGGCAGGTTTAGTTCTATTCTGTACTTGATTTTCTTACTTTGATTGACTATTACCTTCTTGATCTTGTTACTCATCAATGCTGCTGCTTTGCATATTATCTGCCATGTAGGGGGGAGGAAGTTGTTAATGATGGGACTACGCTTTATGTGACTGGGTTATCTACAAGGGTCAGTGAAAGAGAACTTGAGGATCATTTCGCAAAGGAGGGCAAGGTTTGAAAATGTTATTTCAGTCTCCTGCGCTTTTCTCCAATTTTGACTTGTATTCATGCTTTTGACATTCTCTGCTTACTCCATTCAAACAGGTGAAATCAGTATTTTTAGTTGTGGAACCTCGGTCTCGCGTCTCTCGTGGTTTTGCTTTCGTGAATATGGACTCTTCTGATGATGCAAATCGCTGTATCAAACACCTGAATCAATCAGTGCTGGAAGGGAGATACATAACTGTAGAGAGGGTAAGCTAAAGTAATATAACATGGTGTCTGATGACCTATCCGACTGTCTGTAATCAATCTCTTTGACCTGAAGGTTTTGTGGTTATATTCAGAAGATATTGCGTCAGCTATGTTGGCAGCAATCAAAGATGATCACAGTCCATCCATCGCAACAAGCCTAAAACAGCTTTTCAATTGCATCTGATCAACTAAATAGCATCTATATTGCCCAACAACTATACAACCTCAGCGAATACTCTCAACATTCAATTAATCAAGGGTCTTTGTCAACTTTGTAATCAGGCTTTTATGGTATCGCATACCTGACATTGATTTTTTTTTTTCTATTTTTTATTTGATTTATTAAAAGCAAATGTGAAATTGATGTTGTGGTTTCTCAGTCAACTTGTCAGATATGTGATATCCTCAGATATGCCTATAGGGAAATATAGATATAGTTTCTCTTTATATTTTTAGCTTGAGATCCTTTTATGCCATGTTTTCTGTATTTATTGGCTTACACATGAGACATTGTTTTTATTTAGTCTCGGAGGAAACGTGCAAGGACTCCTACTCCTGGTCACTATCTTGGACTCAAAAGCTCTCGAGGTGATGGTGAGCTTTTTTTAACCTTATTTCTTTGATTAATTAATGTTATTTACATTCCTCGATTATTTAATTATAGTGATGTTGCTTAATAAAACTAACTGATTGCTCTGGTGGAAGGCTATGGTGATCGCGGTAGGCATCGTGGAGGTTCGAGCCGTGAGGATTATGGGTACAGGAGATCTCCCCCAAGGCGTTCACCACCTTATAGAGGCGGGCGTGATTTCTCTCCTAGACGTTCACCACCACCTTATAGAGGTGGCCGTGATTACTCTCCAAGACGCTCTCCAGCTTATGGAGGAAGATCAAGGAGGGAAAGATCCAGATCATATTCTCCCATTCCAAGGAACTATCCCCGTGGTTCTAGGTGAAATTTGCTGTTTGAGTAACTGCTGTTGCTTTAGAATGAAAAGATCTGTGTAAGACTTTTAAGTTGTGTTTGGTTTAAACTTAAAGCTAAGAGATAAACTCCAGTATGATTTGATGCTTGGTTGTCTGTTATTTATAGTGTGCTCGACTTATTCTACTATGTGCAGCATTACTGTGATTTCAGTGGATTACTGGTCTTTTGGGGGTATTGTTACTATGAATATGGAGTAATTTCCTACTCGATAGCTCATCATTGTTTCTCCCAAATGGTTAATTTATGTTGAGCAAGATATGCCTGTGATCACTTGTACACTTGTTATTTGTTTGCAAACCCGATTGGAAGGGTAGAAACACTTATTTTTTTATAAAAAAAATTGAGTCTTTAAATTTTTTATTTTTTTTAAAAATGCTTCTACTCAATTTTGTTGGGTTTGCAAACAGGCACTTGAGCATGATATCCATCGTATGCACTCACTTGCTTACCTGTGTAAGCAAACAAATGAGTGTGTTTGCACATAATCTAGTGGAGGAGTAGAAGCACTTATTTTTTAAGTTCTACGGCTTTAATTTTTGAGAAGTGCGTAGGGTTTGCAAACACCCCCTCTGTCGTTGAAAGTATATTTTTAACACCTTTTTTTTACAAAGCCTGGCGATAAAAAACATTTAAGAGGTCTCGTTTAACTATTCTGAGTCTTAGTGGAAAAAATGATCAAATGTTATTTACGCAATATTATCTCAGTGGCCTAAGTCGCTAATAATAGATAAATGTAGTAGGAAGAAACTGATCTTTTTCTGGGAAAAGATACGGCCAACACGCAAAACACATCTTAATAGTGACCACTTTACAGTCGATCTGCCTGAGAACTGTAATGTTGAAAAATAAACATCAACAGGCCAAGAAAAAGTAGTTGAACAATGCGTCACTCTGGCAATAATAATTTTACCATCCACATATGGTCTACTCCAGTGAGAAGAAAAAGTTGGGTAAAACTTGTATGTATACCACATGTGGCAACAATAATGAAATCAATGCTGTCTCTCTCTTTTATGTTCCTCAAGTATCTCATCTCCTTGGTCCTAATCTTTTACAAGTATACCAACACTAGTAACCAAAACATTTACGCTACAATATGGATACAAAATCAATCTGGCTCATCTCTCTCGGTGTGGTGCAGTACAATTTGTTTCTCAAAAGCCACTTGCAATCACACTACGCAAATGAAAATCTAGAAAAGAGAGACTGCCCAGATTGCGACGAATCACTTGCAGGGCTGGGTGGAACTTCATGTGAAGCTCTGTAAGCTTGTTGACATTTCTGCATCTGCAAATGTATAAAATAGGCTAATTAGTAGGGCTATCTTTGTCTGGGAACTCCAAGTTGAGAACTATATCCCACCTGTCATTTACACACACCTATCTGTAAATAGTCTAATGAATATAATAATACAACACTATCACTTAGTAGGTGCTTGAACTTTCAAGTTCTGTTTTACTAAGCCCTTGGCAATTTCAAATTATGTTTTACTAAATTCTTCTACATTCATATTTCTGACTCCTGCACATTATGCTATTTACAGAAAAAGAAATTGGTGAAACATATGCTAGACACCATTTTCCTCAAACAGGTCGTTATGTAATAAAGCATATGGATTAGGAAAGGAATTAAATTCACCTCTTCAGGGCTGAACTGTAGAAGCATAGCAACGACAGGAAGCAGTCTTTCCACTTCACCTAACAATTGAATATACGAGAATGAGATTTTAAAAAGAAAATCAAAAGGTGAACATAATTTGTACTACAAGCATACATTTTCTTTTAAATAGCAAAAAATAATTAAAAAGATACAAGACTGAAACTAAGGGGGTGTTTGCAAATTCTACTCACAACTTAGAAGCACTTATCAGAAGATAAAGCCGTGAGGGGCATCTTTAAAAATAAGTGTTTTTACCTCCTCCACAAGAGTTCGCAAATTACCCCCAAGTAAAGGTTTTGATTTATAGTGATTAGGCAAGAAGGTGATGGCAGGGCAATGTGGGGCAGCAGCCCCTCCAAACTTTTTTTTTTCATATGTAAATATATATGAGTACATGTGTATAATTATATTAGTATGTATTTATCCTCCTTGTTTACCTATATATGCATGTATGAGTATAATTATCTCGCCATATAAGTGTTGATACCTATTAGTTAGACTAAAAATACATATTATTTTATACTCTCGCCCCCTCAAAGAGTATATCCTGGATCCGCCACTGACAAGAATACTTATTATATATCAACTGCTTCCATGATACAACTATGAACAAACAGTACTTTCCAGTGCCTTTTCAAGTTTGCTTCTCCACATATACATACTCCCAAATACAAGTCAAACATGTGTCCTGGTTATTGACAGTCATATGTTTAATCATCTAAATGTTTCTAGGGTAAGAGAACTGTAATAGTAAAATCTTCTCAATATTGCTTTCAAAAAATCTCCAAACAGAAAATTAGTGGAGTCTAAACCATTAAAATTGCAAACTGAATTTTCAATTGATTTATCTGAACAGAAACAGAATACAGTTTATTTCTATTTTAAAAACTACCTCGCACTACAAAAATGACTAAAAGAAGTCAAATATTAAGGAAACAATTCGAAGACTAAACTCATCATTTAACAATTCTCCAAAAAATTCAAGAACAAACCTACTATGAACATTTCTGCAGCAAAATACAAGATTATACTGAACTGATAAGGAAAAAATGCATAAGCAATGTATAGTTCTTATTTCTGCTGTTTGTATGCCCTTTTATTTGTTCATTACTAGGCTTTTACTCTTCTAGTCAATTAGTTTAAATGTCAATATGATTGGTCAGGGAAAAAAAGTGAAAGTTGCTTAATTAAAAAGAGAGATGAAGGCACAAAGAATAAAAAGATACCTGTCTCTAGAAGCTTTAAGATGACATTTTTAAGATATGTCAGATCCACTCCTTCCCTCTTCTGCTTTCTTTCCATGTCCCGAAATTCTTCCTTCAACATGGCTTCCTGCAACATATTATCAAAACAGAATGAGGGTAACAACAAAATCTCAATGGAGGTGTAAAACTATCTCTCAAATATTTTTCATCTAAAATGTATTTAAAATTTTAATATGAGAGAAAGAGGTGTTCTATAAATTGCTATAATAAGAAGGCAAAACAATTTTAATGGACCATAAGAGTCCCATGCACTTAAAACACAGTAAACTTGGGGGACAATGTAAAAGTAAAATTTAGTCTCACTCATAGAAAGAGGGAAATTGTAAAACGCATATAATTATAGAAAGTTAAGCTAAAATCCTGTGAAACCTAGCAATATGAGGTACCTGCTGCCGGTGGAGGCGATTTTCATGCTCCAGCTCCTCAATTTCCTCCTACATTTAAAGCAGTAGAAACATCAGCAACCTAGACAATGATTTATATCAAATAGATTTCCAGATGCAGATAAAAAAAGTTGACAAACACAAATTTGAATAAGTAAACTTGGAAATCTTTTTACCCCATGGCTGGCTACCATTGAAGATAATACATCCCCTAGAACACTAGTTTTATATAAGTCTTTAATCAAATAGTTTCAGTTCTGTTTTATTTTACCATTATATAATTGTTCTTCTATCATTATACACTAGTTTTTCAGTTCTGCTTGGTAAATTAAAAAAATTAGGTCTCAGTTCTAATTGTTCTTCTATCAATTGATTCACTGATTTGTAATGCCCATCCTCATCCATGGACAAAGAAACCTCTATATATGGTTCACTATGCCACACAGAATATTCTACAAACACATACTTGAAGTGCGAGAATATGCCGCTGCGTTTGAGCAAGCTCCTCTTCCCTTTGGGCTTGTTGTCGGGCCAAAATCTGAAACATCACAAACAAATCAAAACTTGAGTCTGTGTTTTGCTTAAAAGTTTCAAGTTCAATAATAAAGAAGGGAAAAGAGAAAAAGGGCAATCTTTTTTAAGTGGCCAAACCTCTAGCCAGAAAAGGCATCATTTTAATTGGATTGTCAATATCACTCGTATGTATCTACACACACAATATATTATGTTATTTGGTCTTTTAATAACTAAAAACTTTACACACATGAGTAACACTTTGGCGCACCAGTTGAACTGTGCAATTGGTGCAATTTCGACCCACAAATTTTCAATAATTTCTTTTTACCCACATATTGCACTGCGCTTAAGTTCTTGCTTTTTCCCATATCTTTTTGAGGCAGGACAGTAGTTGACAAAAATAACTGGACTTGCTCAGAAACATTCTTAAGAAGACAGCTAATAAAACAAAAGTCTTCCATGATCAAAATTTACAAATAAAGAAGTACTAGTGTGAGTAGTTTTTTTTTTTTTTTTTGACCTCTACATAGACATTTGTGCTAGTTCTCCAACTTATAATTGTGAAGAGAATCAGACATCCCTCATATTCATGTCAGCATAAAATCTTCTGCCAAAATAATTTTATTCAACTGTATTAAATGACAATATGACAAAGCTCCCTTTTCAAGCAGTTGCATCCTTTCACAATAGGCTGTACAATCTTAAACCATTTGTAAGTTTCTTTTGGACTCATTAGACTTAAATACCAGTCCAAGATTGGAACTAATCCTTTTACATGCATATTATGATAAGAGAAATTAATGGGACATGTATATATATATAAACCACAGATAAGCTAGATTCTGCAAGAGGGAAGATTTGTGCATACTAGGATCTGTTGATCTGCAGCTGAAGCACTAGAATTGAAGGCTTCCTCTTTATGAAGAGCTGCAACCATCAATTTGGAAGGAAAAATTAACCCAACCACCTTTTAATCACTAGACTCGTGATGTTTTAACTTCTCATAATAACAGTATCTTTGAAACTTAGAAGATTACCTGTGTGATCCTCATAGTATTTAGCCTGAGAATATTTAAGACAGGGTCAAAATGTCAAAGAACTCACAAAGTATAGCACTATGACTATCTGTATGCAGAAACACGTAACAATGATACATGGAATATATATACAGAAGCTGAATTGAAATTTAAAATTGCCTCGTAGGGCAGGTACATAGTTTTTGCAGGAGAGGAACATACAGAAGGCCTTGAATCTAGCAACTGACGTAGATTCTCATTATCATTCCAAAGCCTAGAGATCTCTTTGTCTTTCTCCTCTATCATTTTATCAGCAAGATCACGGAAAGTACTTTGCTCTTTCTGAGAGATATAGTAGGGCAATAATAAGAAAATGAAGCTAATAATCAATTCATAAGAATAACTAAAGAGGCTATAACCTTCAATTTTTTACAGTGCAACTTCAACTCTTCTACTTCTTTATTCAAATTTTGACTGGATGATTCTTCACTTTGCCTTTTCAGTGCTTCGCATTTCACTGTAAAGCAATATTCAAGTTAATGAGAATATAATTCCCTGCATAGAGTAGAAATAAAATATGCATATCAAAATAAGCTGACAGGGAAAAGATGCACTACGTCGCCATGTTTCTTCCACATTTTGGAGGCTTCTATCCCATGCTTCTTTCTCAGATTGGTGACTAGAAAGAGCAGAGTCAAACTTCAATTGCAAGCTCTTAATCTGCTGCTCTGCCATGCTGATCTCTGCATCTCTGAATAACATAAGTAAAATCAGAGCATTCAGAATCTATCTATCATCAAAAGATAACAAATTTGTCAGCTATTAGAATTTGAAAACTTCACCGAGTAAAATAGATAAATAATGCATGGAGATGCATATCAACCCGACTGATGTTTATGGAATATCTGGCTATACACAAAACATAATGTCCACATTCCTGTAATAATGTCATCTTCCTTATAACAAGTTATTCACAGAAAAAAAAAAGTATTCTTCCTCCTGTTAAATGATGTCATATGTGATGCTAATCGCTTCTATTTTAACTTGAAGCATGTAGAACAAGATAGGTTGACATGGTACTCAAACCCACCCCCCCAAACAATTATGCAACACAGTGTGAGAACGTGTCTTTGTAAAAAAAAAAAAATCTAATACTTATGCCAAAAATCAATATGCATCAAGTTAAATTGATTGTTTCATATGTTACTTGGTTGGAATGATTATAATCCATATAACAAGAAAAGAAGAAAGTGGTTAGACACAAGTGGAATTAACCGAGGGTAATAGTATAAATATATATGTATACGATGAGTTAGTTCTAACTTTCTTATTTTAGTTACTTAACCCTTATCCCGAATCTTGTTCTTTTTTGGGCACAATAGTTCAATATATTTGATGTATAATATTATCAATCTTTTTGTTTAATTAAATTGTATCTTTTCTTCTGGACTTGACAGGTTCCTGCACCATAGTCCGCATGCCTTAGTGGCATTACATAAATCCCTCGAGGATTTCTCCACGACACGTAGCAAATTCCTCCCCACTTGTCTCGAATCCCTCCACCAACATCCTACTCATCTCCTTTTAGTGTCATTATCACCAACAACAGCTCCCTCCCTCTAGCCCACCTTCATGACCACCCTCTGTATAATAGCAAAGAGAACCCAACCAAGCTAACAAAAGACTGATCCAGACCCTGTACTTTTGTAGTTTTGGATCTGTCTCACCAGTTAGAATCATAATCTGATAGTTGCTTGACATTAAATTAATCTAACCCGACATTACTTAATCTGATCCAAACCCTTATAACTGATATGTCTTCGTGCATTCTGGAGTTGTTCATGTTGACACATTTTCCAACACTTACACTCTGCCACATAGATATCCATGTTTCTTTTCTCTTGAGAAAGAAAATAAAAGTTTTACAAGAGAGGTGTTTTATTGAATGGAAGAAACGGAAAGGCATGAACTGTATGATATAGTTTGTATCTACCATTCGTACTTCATTATAAACATGTTGTTCCAAGGTTCTAAATTTATATAAAGACTATGTAAGATTGAATGTAGGGAAATTCTGAAGTTCGGTTGGCATATCAAGAAAAATTATAACCTGGTGGATATTTCCTTTTCTGAATTACTTAAAACATCTTTAAGATCCTGGAGAGCTTTATCCTTTTCCGCGGATACAAACTGTATCTCTCTTTCAGCATCCTGAGGAACGTAAAAATAACGAATTATGAGAAGCAAGATACAGTGTGGATCCTTCTTTATCTTCCCATTGTATTCAAAGAATGAAAGATAACATGGAACAGTGACTGGGTTTACCTTGAGAGCTTCCTCGAGAGCTATGAATTGGTCATTGTCCCTAGCAGCGGCTAATTCTGCATCCTTCTTCTGAAGCAGTGAATGAGCTCGAACTTTGTAGGAAGCAAATTCACTTTTGACACGATTTATCTGCAATGAACAACATGACAAAAGGGTACTCATCCTCCTATTTCATCTCAATTAAAGAAGTACAAATGATGCTCTAATTATTCTTCCACAAAAGAAATGTTCGTAGTGTAAATGAACAAGGGCAAAATCCAGAGCTGAGGGTTAGATGTTCCATATCTGGATATTTCATTAAAGCAGGCAAAAGAAAGCTTTTTTTTCTTTTTTCCGTTTAATACCTTTTCTTTGGCTTCCACTAATTCAGCATCTTTACTATTCAGCAGCTGAGTCTGCGCCGAATGTTCCGACTGCAACTGACCTGATAAACAAAAATTAAAACTGCGTTCCACATTCCACATGAAAATTAAAATGCTAAAAAGGGAAGGGATACTTCTCAGTTTTGCTGCTTCAACTTCAGCTTGTATCCGGTTACTCTCAGAAATCTCCAGCTTCGATTTCATGGACTGCAATGCAGCTTCCAGGCCACCCTTCTCTTTCTCCTGAATAAACATTATACCCAAACCATTCTCTACTATTAAACACCAAACTTGCTTAATTCGTAACATTTACAATTTCAGAAGTACAAAAGAACAAATTGTACATGTTCATTTTCCAAATGATTGATTTCTCCTTTCAAAGTTTCCATTGCAGCTCTAAGTCGTGCTGCTTCACCACTTGAAGCTGCATCCATATCCGCAATCTTGGTCTCCCTGTCCATAATTAAAGCCTGGAAACAGAAAAGATAAGAACTCTCAATCAAGGAAAAATACAAGTCAAATGATCACGAAAAGGAAAAAGTTAATAATTGCCATTTATATGTTAAGAGAAACAAACTAAGAATAGGAATTATAAGAGCACCCGTAGAGATGAAATTGTCTCAATTGCTCGGCTTCTCTCAGCTGAAGCATCAGAAATTTGGGCTTCCATATTCTCTACTTGCTGGAAAAGAGAATAACAGGACAAAGACACCAAAAATCGGAAGTAAGAAACAATCTAAATTACGAAATCAGAAGGAAACGTTTGTCTATCGATGCAAGAGTTTGTTAAGATATACTCATGCACTTTACCTTCTGATGCTTTTGAGAAAGTTCCGCAAGTGAAGCTTGCCGCTTTTCATCAGCTGCTTGCATTAACCCTCGCATGTCTTCAAGCATCTGCAGAATGATTTAGAGCCCAGTTTGTACATATTTTTATTAAGTTATGTTGATATTTCCATCAATCCGCATAAAGTCAATTAGAAATCTGGTATTACAGAGATACATTCAGAATAAATCAACTTGAGCCTCACTAGTTTACAAAGTCATCTGAATATAAAATTTTCCTTCAAAATATTAACAACTATGTGGCATGTGCATACTATTGCTAAATGCTGAATAGATCAGTAACAATTGCAGTAAACGCCAAGGTTTTATGCAGTGTTGACTTCATCTAATGCGTAGTTGAGTTGACACATATAAATTCCTTGGTGTGAGTGTTCATATACCTATCTGTATGTGACCACTTTCACCAGCAAAATTATCAGATTATTTTCCCGGAAATATTTACTTGTTTTTTTAGCTGTGCATGTGCTCAGATGTTGAAATGCATACACTTATTTATTTGCAACAGGATTATGACAATGTTTGATCGAACTATTTCAAGCAAACAACAGGAATATGATGAGAAACATAAAACTCAAACCATTGTAACATAACAGGTTAACATTTCGTAATTGCCTGTCTACTATAGATGACAAGATACCTGATCTTTTTCCAGAAGTGTCTGTTGCATGGCTTCCAAAGCATTCTCTTTTGGAATTAAAGAATGACGTAATTCTTCAACGTTGTCCCGAAGTCTACATAAGAGAAATTTGTCAAGTTAAATAAAAGAAAAGCAGATGATTCTAGAATTTGAAAAACTGAAATCTCCAAGCATGTAGAATGCATCATTCTATGAGGTTGGACAAAAAAATTATCACGTCATACACTAAATTATGAATGAACCATCAACTTTCATCCAGTAACAAAAGCAACACAACTTCGAGCAAAAAGGAATTCTCTTTACATTTCATAGTAAGGATGGCCATTTTAGCACGGAGGGACATCATATTTCCATATGTAATTTAACTAACTGTCATAGGAATGAAGAGTTCTTTGAATAGTGGAAACTTCCAGGGGAATCACTTCCAATACTTAATTGCACGGAATGACTGTGGGGAGCACAAAGGAACCTTAGGCAAGAATTTTTCAGCTTCACAATTGCAACAATTCTTAAAAATACCATATCCTATTCTTAAATTGAAAAATAATCATTCTAAAATAGCAGAATCAGATGGCTAATAACTTAAAGAAAATCTGACATATTACTTGTTGTTTGCACTTCGGAGTTGCTGTCTCTCTGCATCTATTGCTTTTAGCGCTTCATTCGCATGTTGCCGCGTGCGCTCTAACTCTTGCTGTAATGCTGAAAGCTGGGAAGATGCAAGATCAGCTTTCGCATTAACTTCACGTAACTGGACCTCAAGGTCATCCTTTTCCTGAAAAACAGAATTCCAATTACAAATGAACTGAATCCTATTACAACAAGATGTCAATTTTTGGATAAATGGAAAGCCATCGTAATTTATCCACTCTCACATTAAATCCTTTCAACAAAGTCTATGACAAAATATTCTTTCACTAAATATTATGGATGGTAAGCACTTGCTGGTTGAGGAAAACCGAATAAAGCTTGCCAGCAATGACGAAAATCTTCATATTATCTTGTTCTTTTTTATTTTTTAAATTAAACTTTGGAAAGGTAAGAAATTTTGAACAATGTAAATACATAACTCTAGCTGCAGCTGCAAATCATTATCTAAGATATCTAGACTGTGAAATACAACTTGATTAAGAGATTCACAGAGATTGTTTAATTTCTCTCATATTTGTATCTTTCACGTATTATTATTGTAACCTCTACATGTTGTTGGGTAGCTGATAGGCTCAACCTACAATAAGCCAGCTGTTATCTGTTAAAGGATGAATGGATCCAGTGTTTGCAATTCTACAGCTAAAGCACTTGATGGAAATATTATAGTAGCCCTTATGCTTATAGCCTGTTTGTTTAATGATGTGGGATTAGAAGGGATATGAAATCATGGGATATATTTTACTTGCATATGTGATATATTTGACTTTTTCACATGTTTGTTAAGATGTATTATAACATGGGAATTCAAGAAATAGTTCTTGGTATTAGCAATACCACATAGGAGGTGGTATGAATAATCCAACCAAAATGGGAAAATAAAATACGGGCTTCCGGGCCAGAGGAAAAAGGCATCTATTATAACAAACACTTGAAATGGTAGGAAATGATTTCTTATCCCTTCTTTTCCAGGGTAACAATCAGACTCTTAAAGCAATAGAAATAGCAAATGTCGAGAAGTTCTTCAAAATGCACAAGAGCACATCATGAACTTATGCACGTAATATCTAGCCTCGTGTCCTCTGTCATACTACAAGGATTCAAGCTATTATTTTAATAGGTATCAGGGATGAGTCTAAAAATTTGATTATGTAGGTCCATGACATACAAAACAAAACTTCTTTCAGCTAGATAGTCAGGAAACGATACAAGAATTATTATGTCAAATCAATCCAACCAAAAAAAGAACTGGCAGGAGAAGGGGCAACATGAGAAAAACAGCCAAAATAAGAGGCAAAAAAGAATCACATACCTTCTGCACCTCCTGAATACGCTGTTTGGCTCTTTTGTGAAGCCTGTTGAGCTTTAAATCGAGCTCGGAACACTTTTCATCCCGCTCTTTTATTTCTTCATCCGCCTTCTTTTGAGCTACACCAGAATAATGAAATATGAAATTCCTTAATCCAAACAAGTTAGAATGATAAATAAATTCAAGAAATCACTTATTCCAAACAAAGTCCTCCAAAGTACCACTGGAAATATAAAACCATTTCAAATCTACAGCAAATAAGTCTACACAACCTTCAGCAAGTTTAGCAGAAAGCTCTTGTGCTTTCGTATCTGCCTCTAAGTGTGCAGCTCTTAAATGTTTCAGAGCTTCCTCTGCAGCAGCTCGTGTTTGCCTTTCCTCAACAAGTTCTCTCTTCAGAGAGTCAATTTCTCCACGGAGCTCGCTAACATCATCTTGATGCCCCGAGGCATCATGCTCCTGCAGTTTTTGCTGGTCAGGCTGGCCAGAGTCCAGAAGATGATTCTGCAGTCCCTCATACTGAGACTTCATATATTCATTCTGGAAATTGAGCTCTACCACCATCTGTACTAGTTCATCGTGGCTGTAATTAGAATGTGTATCACCATCACTCAACCCATTCTCCTTTATGAGATTACTTTCATTATATTCATTCGGGCTAAGCTGCTCATTCTCGTGTTTTAAAACATCTTCTGCGTGATTTTCGCCCCCTTCCGACATTATTGCAAAGTCAATCCAGATGAAGCAACCTTACTTTTTATTCATATTTTGAAGTGATTCTAACTGCAGTCCACCTCACCAAAAGCTGAAAACATATGCAGAGAAATAGATGAATTACAAACACAATATAAAAATCAACAATGAAACAGCATTGCCATCATACTATATCAAAATTGTCTCACAACAACCTCCACCAAATTCTTCAACGTATTCATTGAAAAGAAACTTCAGATAAGACTATCAGAATCACATAAATTAAGCTCATCAACGTAAGAACATAATAACCACTAAGCAACAAATATTTCCTTCACGCCGCCAATTCGAATAGGAGCCAACAAACCCGCAATTACATCAATTCAATATAAAATGACAAAACGAAATGCACGAACCAATAATTCAGAAAGTGATTGAACTCGCATCTTACTCGGGAAAATACTGAGATCGTGGAATAACCCTGAAGATCTGCCAAATCAGATTCGAATTATGAAAACAACAACAATTGTATAATCAAAACTAATGAATCAGCGATTGAAATGGGGGCTCTGTTCTCGCCAAAATCACAACTCCACTCGGCCCCTCACTTCACAAGCTGCCATCACGCAGAAATGAGCTTCAAGTTTTTGTGTTTGTTCATCAAAGGGCACTTTCGTAAAAGTCTACTACTCTGATTAGTATGGAGTTCCAATTTGGTTTAGATTACCGAAAAGTATTGCAAAGTTTTCTAAACTAGAGTACAACTGAAGAAAATAGAGATATAAAAAGTAATTTAGTTGAAACTGATTTCCTTTGATAAATAAATGAATAGAATACAATATTTATCAAAAATAAATCTTATTTAGATCATGAAGAAAAAAAAATTATTTATATCAATGGAATATTATAAAAATAAGCTTTAATTATTTACTGTCTTATTACGAGAATATATCCATGTTATATAAAAAATAAATAAAAAACGAAAAAAGAAAAAAAAGTTAATTATAGATAGAGGGGCTTTGCCCTCTCTATAAACTCTTTTTTCTTCCCCAATAAGTTTTATTGGTTGGCATCGCTTTCTTGTCAACGCTCATCCTACCAAGTCCGCCGCTGACGTTCACCTCCCTCTCATTTTTGTTGTAGTTGCGACCGCCTGCGATGGTTTTTTGCATGTTTTTCGGATCGACGGGGCGATCTCTCCATCGGTGTCACAATGGCCGATTGGTAGTTCGATCCATTGGATTCTTTTATTTTCTGCACAGTAAATTAGTTCTTATGTAATTTAGATTTGTTGTTCCCCTCCCCTCTAGGTTTCTAGATGTGATATGTTCGTGTCTTGTGCGTTTTCTCTTCATGAGTTTGTCTGTTTTGATTTCTTTCCTCTATGTTGTGATTTTTTTTTTGTATTTTGTTCTCTGTTTTGTTGGGGGTATTTGAAGTCCAGCTTTTGTGGCGTCTTGTGCAAGCAGTCATGGGGCGGTATAATTTTTGTCTCGGTGCTTTTATTGAAAGCTAAATGAAGTAGAATTGACTATGTTTTTCTTTTTGTCTCGTTACACCCGCTTGTTTAGGCGGGTTTCGAGGCTTTGGCTTGTTTTGAGAGCTATGTACTCTTCGACATTTTCTAATTAATAAAAAAATGTAGGAAATGTGTAGTTGTTAAGCTCAAAATAAAAATGTGAAGTTGTTAACTAATGATATGATGATGTAGAAAATCGAAAATAAAGCCCAACTAAGCCAACTTTAGGGAGATATGTCATTTTTGGGCCAAGGCTTCAACACAACCTAGCCCATTAAAATTACCTAACAAAAATCTAGATCTAGACCTTCATTTAATGCGAGCCCATGGCCCAAGTTGATTGTCTCCAATCAATCGCAAATGTGCAGCTGTACCATAAGCTCTCGAAACGGGCTTAGTGGGTGTTCAAAAAATAAACACTTGTAACCTTTCACTTGAGTTCTAAAACATGTCCTTAGTCCGTCAGTCCAATTCGACCCGATGTATGTAGCTATAGGGTCGAGTCATATATATTAGCTCGTTGGAATGCGGGCCTAGGCAGGTGAACACGGGTTTTGAGGGGGACGTTTTTTTTTGCCCGCTTAATATGACTTAATAATGATAATAGTAATGAATATCATTGAAATGTCAATCACTAAAGGTTATTGATTGTATTATTATTATTTGATTAAAACATTAATAATGAATATCATGTGAGATAAATTGAGTGAAGATGAAATTAAAGAAAACAAGTTGACTCATTAATAATAGTGAGTGGGTTGAAGGCATCCCGCCAAAATTTAGATTTTTGCAGGATTTTTGGGACGTCCCGTCTACCTCTCTCGACAATTATAACGAGAATCTCCCCATGAAGTTCATGACAAATAATTACCTACTTTCCTCTTTCACCATTTACAACCGGTAATTTAATATCCTTTATTTTCACTTATTTTATTTCCACTTACTTGAATATGTGAGGATGAGACACTCTTACGGGAAAATCATTTCACGGTGAGACGGAGTGTAATTTGAGCATTGACGCTTTAATACTTTGGGAGGGGTGGATGTTAATTGTGCTAAACTGTACTCCATCTCATATATAAAATCGTCTCATACAAATTTTTATTTTTAAGGATATAGTGACAATAGTATAGAAATATTATTTTTTAAACTAGTTGTGATCCAACATTTTCAAAATAGAAATTCTTCTCCCTCTTAAGCAGTGGTTGCAAACAATCTGATAGTAAAGATCATTGCAGCAAGTCTCGTGTCTTACTCCCTAGGGTGTAACTTGAAAAGATCAAATCATCAACGTTAAATTATTTTGTCGGACTTGTCTACAAGAACAGTTAATTTCGACTTGTGGAGTGTAATTGAATTGACCATCATTAAGTTATTAGAGTCCGAATTAAAATTGGTTCTGGAATATTAATAATCAATCTAATCAGCTGATTTTTTTTTTTTGAAAAAAATGAATATAATTGTAAGAGTTAATTCGGTGTACGTCCCTAAAATATAATAATTCTTTTTTTGGACAATAATTGTCTCAAGACTCTCAACATATCATAATCATGATCAAAATTACAAAAAAACAATTGATATATTTTTTTATAAAAAAGTTGAGAGGTAAGTCGATGTCATATATTTTGGTGAATTAAAAGTTTTGTCGTTTCGACAAAGTGAGCAAGAGCCTATAGTACAACTGTAGAAACTCAAAAATCAAGAAACAAGAGATATTAGAAAAAGTGATCTTTCTTTAAATTTTGAAAGCAACAAGGCATATGCCAACCCATGTGACCGTTGTTTGTGCCCACATCCTGAATTCTTTTCACATTGCAATATCTCAGCAGCCACATTAACTAGCCGTTGAATTTGAAAATTAAAGCTAAAAAGGAAACAACAACGCTCCGTTTACGCTGGATAATGTTTGTTAACAAACACTTCCATTGTTTCTCTTTCTCTCTCACATGTATAAATTGTGGTAACAGCCTAACAGGGTAGTGTTGCCCTTTTGAAAACGTAATCTGGGTTCGAGTTTATTTTTCAGATAATCAAGAAATTGAAATGGTTATATCTGATGAAAACAACATTCTTGGAATTAAACCAGAAATTGCGCAAGGTAACTTTTTGAGAAAATGTCTCTGTGGTGTTCTTAAAGGTTCCAGCTTTTCTGAAATGTTTCCTTTTGGTTTATAGGTGAGATGAGAGGCAAATCTAACAGAAGGGCTCTTAGTGTTATTAATCATGAATTAGGAGCAAATCCATGCCGTGGTGTTGCAAACAAACGAGGATTCACAGAGTAAATTAAACTCAAAGTTGAAACATTCAGATTTTCTTTTCTTTTCTTTCTTGTTTTTTAAGCTAATAAAGATGCTGCATTTGAATCTCAGACAAGGAGAGATCTGTAATAAAGATGCTGCATTTGGAGCACATAGGCCAACAACAAGGTCAGATTATATGATAATATGATGTCCCTTTATTTCAAATTACTTTCCCTTTTCGAACACACTTTCTTGAAATTTTCCATGGTTTGACTAATTTGAATACTACTGAAGTCAAATTTACTTGATCTGTTAAGGGATTATGCTGCACAAACGGCAATTTCACAGCATCTGGTTGTAGGGGTAAGTGGTTTTGTGTATACGCGTGTCTTGGTGCTTTAATTTGGTGTTATGACCCCAAGATTGTGTATTAAATGGGGTTTTTATGTGTATTATACAGGATGCAAAAAAATTAAAGACATCTGAGAATGAGGTTACTATATGGGAAGACATATCTTTATCAGATGCAGAGGATCACAAGGACCAGCATGTGCCAATGTCATTGGAACATTCAAAATTTGAAATGAGGGAGAAAGATCAAATGGTGTGCACCTTTGTTCTTTTCTTCTTTGTTTGATTTTCTTGAAAGTTATGACTAATTTGGATTGGACAATCTTGTAGGAGGAGATTGAAATGGAAGACATATTTGAGGAAACTGGTACAGATATTGATGGTGGTGATGCAACGGATCCGCTTGCTGTTGTTGAATACGTCGAAGATATATATGCAAATTACAAGAAAATGGAGGTAAGAAAGGGATAGTATGCTGAGTTTAGCTTGTGATTTATAATTGATTGTTTTAAGGTTATATGGGAATAGTGGAGATTAACAGTTGAACACTTAGATTTATATTGTTATAAATTTGAGACTGATGGGATAATTTAAATGTAGGCAAATGTCCCTTTGGAATTATGGATGAACATAAGTTTCTATAAGTACATACTTTTATGTAAAAGTACTAATATATATGTGATGGGTCTGGAGACGGAATCACGTGGTCATTTCAATGTGGGTTTGAGTTTGAATCCGCCCCATTGTCATCCCTAGTTAGAACAACTCATGAAGAGAGAATACTTAATAAATAGGATACAATGATGTACAAAATGCATTTTAAACCTTTGTCATGTTATCAAGGAAATTGGCAATTTAAAGTCATTGTGTGATTCGGATTTGAAAGAATCTTAGGCTCCATTTGGATGGGTGGATTTAAAATCCATGGATTTCACACACAAATCACCACTCTCCAATGGATTTACAAATTCTTAGATTTGAGTAGCTAGTTAAAAATGGAGGGATTTCAAATCATCATCAAAACCTAGTCATTTGAAATCTCCTCCTCTCTACCCCTTCCCTCTCTCTCCCTCCTTCACTCTCTTTCTATCTCTCTCATCTCTTGACAACCTTCACTCTCTTTCTATCTCTCTCATCTTTTGACAATTCATGATTTGAAATATATGCTTTCTTACATGTATTATTTTCAAACCCATTTATTTCAAATCCTCCCTATCCAAATGGAACCTTATATAATTTGGTTCTATAGAAAATTTCAGTAGGCACTTAAGAAGGGTAACCACAGTTATCTCAATCTTCAACCCCTCCATCTTTTATGAATTTCCAAAATATTTACGAAGTTCCTGTTGTGATCACCTTGTCTATGCTCACATTGCATCAACATATTGTCATATACATTGAATCTGTGTGGCTGGTGAAACTTGAGTCCACAACGTTCAAAATTTTCACATCAAGAAGCCGTTAATACTGTGTGATCTAACTTTGTTAATTCTAAAAGTTTATTTGAATGGTTGGAATCAAGCAAACACACATTTTTAGAACCAAATCTTGATTTGAAAGTTGTTTTATTGCTTGTATACAGAGTTCGAGTTGTGTATCACCTGAGTATATGTCGCAACAATTTGACATAAATGAAAGAATGAGAGCCATTCTCATTGACTGGCTTGTAGAGGTAAGACATACAGAAACTTTATTATCTTCATCTGCTTGAATAATCCATCATAGCTCATTACTTTCAGTTCTTGTTCCTAACCAACAGGTACACCACAAATTTGACCTTAGGGACGAAACATTGTTTCTAACTGTGAATCTCATTGATCGATTCTTGGAAAAGCAATCTGTGGTGAGAAAGAAGCTACAGCTTGTTGGTCTGGTAGCAATGCTCTTGGCCTGCAAATACGAAGAAGTTTTAGTTCCTGCTGTGGATGATTTACTTTTCATTTCAGACAAAGCTTATAAAAGGAAAGAAGTGCTCGAGATGGTAATCATTTGTCACCAATCAAGTTCTCATTCCCTCATCTATTTCAGAACCAACTAACGCTTTTGTCTTTGTTTTGTTCAGGAGAGCTTGATTCTCAACACTCTGCAGTTCAATATGTCCGTTCCAACGCCATATGTTTTCATGAGGCAATTCCTCAAGGCGGCTCAATCGGACCGAAAGGTCAGTAGTAATTAGTTATACAACCTTAATTTTGTTAAAAAAAAAAATTCCATACACTTTGTGAACCGTGCAAACTCATGTGTATCTGAAAAAAAGGTATTAGCTGTTTAACTAAAAGGTACAGTTGACTGTACAACTGGTGTATAGAAAAAAGTGTTACTCTCATTTCTTACAGTAACAAGTAATTGCCTAAATTAATCTCTGCTATTCTTCATGGCCATGTAACAGCTTGAGCTGCTTTCGTTCTTCTTGATCGAGCTTTGTCTCGTTGAATACGACATGCTCAAGTACCCTCCGTCTTTCCTAGCCGCTGCTGCTATATACACCGCTCATTCCACGCTTCACGGTGTTTCTCAGTGGAGTACGGCCTGTGAATGGCACACCACCTACTCAAAAGACCAGCTTCTGTGAGTTGTCATCCTGCTAACATCATATTTTCTAGACGAAACAACTGAAAGATTATCCGTTTTCTTTCCTTGATTCAGGGAGTGCTCAAGAATGATTGTAGGCTTTCACCAGAACGCGCAAACGGGAAAACTTACAGGGGTTCATAGAAAATACAATGCATCCAAGTTCGGATATGCAGCAGGATGTGAACCTGCACACTTTCTTGTACAAACAACAACTCCACAATAGGCAGAGCATGTACAGTTGTTAACTAACAAATGTGACTTCTGTAATTGTGTTGACATAATTGGGGAGAAGATTCGACAGTACCTGAACCGGGAGTTAGTATTACTAAATAAGCTCACTTGTATTACCAACAACATGCCTCCCCCCTGGGTGGGGTGGTGGTTATTGAATTTCTACAAAGGCTGATTCATCATCAACTTTTACACTTTCTGATCTTACCATTTACCATTTTATAATAAATGTAATGAATACATATTTCTCACTCCATCTTTTATGGAGGAAGGAAGTATTATATTCTTTAGCCTCCAAAAGATTATATATGGGAAAAATTGATATTTTTATTCCGTAATGTTGACTCAATTTTATCTTGATTCTATTAATTTATATTTTTTATATTGGTTCTGTAATTTTACAAAATTCGATATTTTTGTCATGTCATTGGCTTTCGCATGTTACAAGACAAAAAAGTGATTTTTTCTAGTCGAAACTTGAATCATTTGTTTGTCATTTATAATGGGGTTGGTAAATTCTTTGTTCAGAGTATAAATTCCACTCACTTAGCTTAAATTATAAATTTTGAATTCTCATTTAGATCTGCTACCTTCTTTTTTATTTCAAGGTGGGCACCAACCAATCATCATGAGAATTCATTAATGAGACTTTGACTATTTAGCACATGTTACTAGAAAAAAATAAAAGATGAAATATTTTTTACAATAAGACTCACCATCGCACCAATTATGTTCATTTAAACAATTTTTACCACTTGTCACACTTAATTTTAGAACTAAAAAGTAGGTGAGGCAATGATATGACGAATTAGTAGCAATTTGCTTTAAATAAATAAAATCTCAAAACAAGAAACCATTTTTCATTTTGAAGGCAGATTCAATCTGAGTGCAAATTATACCTCTTTTACTTTTACACAGAAAATGAACACCATGGCCATGTCCGCCGCTACCGCCGGCAACAACCCCCTTCACCACCTCAAACCCGCCACCGCCGCCGTTCAAATCGCGGCGTTTCCTAAAAATCTCTCCCTTCCGTCCACCTTCGCCTCCAACAAGGCTGTTTCAATCACCTGCTCGTCCACCACCGTCCAAACGCCAACCGCAACCGCCGCCGCCGCCGCCGCATCCTCAGATCGCGTCGTCAACTTCGCCGCCGGACCCGCCATTCTCCCCGAGAATGTCCTTCTCAAGGCGCAATCGGAGCTCTACAACTGGAATGGATCGGGAATGTCGGTCATGGAGATGAGCCACCGCGGCAAGGAATTCCTTTCCATTATTCAAAAAGCGGAAGCGGATCTGCGAACCCTACTTAACATCCCCCAAAATTACTCCGTCCTTTTCCTTCAGGGCGGCGCCACCACTCAATTCGCCGCCATCCCGCTCAATCTCTGCAAGCCAGACGACGTCGTCGATTACGTCGTCACCGGATCTTGGGGCGATAAGGCCTGCAAAGAAGCCGCGAAATACTGCAACCCTAAATCCATCTGGAGCGGCAAATCTGAAAAATACACCAAAATTCCAAGCTTCGACGCCCTTAATCACACCCCTGGCGCCAAATATTTGCATATATGCGCCAATGAAACAATCCACGGTGTCGAATTCAAGGATTACCCAAACCCTAGGGATGAATCCACCATTCTCGTAGCTGATATGTCGTCGAATTTCTGCTCCAAACCTGTCGACGTGACTAAATTCGGCATGATCTACGCCGGAGCTCAGAAGAACGTGGGCCCATCCGGGGTTACAATCGTGATAATTCGATCGGATCTGATCGGAAACGCTCAGCCAAACACGCCGGTGATGTTGGACTACAAGATCCACGCCGATAACGATTCGCTGTACAATACGCCTCCGTGCTACGGGATTTACATGTGCGGGCTCGTGTTTGATGATCTGATTTCGCAGGGCGGGCTAAGCGAAGTGGAGAAGAAAAACGAGAAGAAGGCGCAGATTCTGTACGACGCCATTGATGGGAGCAACGGGTTCTACAGGTGCCCGGTGGAGAAGAGTGTGCGGTCGCTGATGAACGTTCCGTTTACTCTGGCGAAGCCGGAGCTGGAGGCGGAGTTCGTGAAGGAGGTGGCGAAGGAGAAGATGGTGCAGCTCAAGGGGCATCGTTCGGTTGGAGGGATGAGAGCTTCGATTTACAATGCCATGCCTTTAGCTGGTGTTCAGAAGTTGGTGAATTTCATGAAGGATTTTCAGGCTAGGCATGGTGTTTGAAAAGTATTGCCATTTTCGTCGGCTTCTTGAAATTTGATAGTATTGTAGTAGCGTTTTCTTGAATTTGCAGCCCGATTTGAGTGTCTAGTTATGCTCAGATGATTTTGTTTGGAATTTGAATTTTGATAATTTACTATCTATGTTTGATGATTGAGGTTTACCAGAATGTTAGACGCTCCTGTTACTTTTGATGATCTGTAACAAACTTGGGAATCAATAAAAGGTTAGATTTTTGTTTTGTTGTGAGATAGGGTGCAGACAAAATGATAAGAAATCTTAGCCGGCGCTTTAAGCACTCTGTTTGATGTTCTTTTTGTATTATTTAAGGGAGGATAATATACTAATATTACTTGATAGAGAACGTCCTGTTTAAAATGAATGAAAGATCGTAGGCGGAACGAAGTTTCAGAACTTTGCTCTCATTCTTACCTTGCCGGGTTTTCCAGGTAAGTCTTTTGTTTACATCCTTCTAACTTCTCAGTTGAAATACAGGTTTGTGAAGGATGAACAAAATGAAGTCTATAAATAGGCAGTTCATTCTAAGTTATTGCATAGCACTTCTTTACATTCTAAGTTTGGTTAGTACAACAAAATATCACTGTCTCTCTGGAAAATGGCCCTATCCTCCACTTGTAAGTTTCTTTTTGCTGTATTGTTCTTGCTGGAGGTGTGGGCTTGTCAAGCTCGAACATTGCCAGATGCATCAATGGTTGACAGACACGAACAGTGGATGACTCAATATGGACGTACATACAAAGATGACGCAGAGAAGGCTAAAAGATTCAAGATATTCAAGGAGAATGTGGACTACATTGAGTCCTCCAATTCAGCAGGGATTAGGCCTTACAAGCTTGACATAAACAGCTTTGCTGATCTAACGAATGAGGAATTTAAGGCGACCAGGAATGGATACAAAATGGAATCTTATAAGTCATCCAAGGTTTCATCTTTTAGGTATGCGAATGTGACTGCAACTCCATCGAGCGTCGACTGGAGAAAAAAGGGAGCTGTTACTGGTGTTAAGGATCAAGGTCAATGTGGTAAGTGAATATAAATCATCCATACCAAAAAAAATAACTTTTTATGGGTTTCAGATATTGATTCACTATCTATGAAAACACAGGATGTTGCTGGGCATTTTCTGCTGTTGCTGCAACAGAAGGCATCAACCAGCTAACTACAGGGACTTTGATTTCATTATCAGAACAAGAACTCGTGGATTGCGATACTAGTGAAGATGAAGGATGCAACGGGGGTCTCATGGACAATGCATTTGAGTTCATGATTACAAACCATGGCCTCACAACCGAATCAAACTACCCATATGAGGGAACTGATGGCACTTGCAATACTAAGAAGGAATCCTCGAAGGCTGCTAAGAT
This sequence comes from Stenogyne calaminthoides, assembly GCA_037126765.1. Taxonomy (NCBI): domain Eukaryota; kingdom Viridiplantae; phylum Streptophyta; class Magnoliopsida; order Lamiales; family Lamiaceae; genus Stenogyne; species Stenogyne calaminthoides. Next base: position 1,638,210 of record JBBCBC010000021.1, on the reverse strand, counting down.
CACCGGGTACGAAGATGTTCCAGCCAACAGTGAATCTGGATTGATGAAAGCTGTGGCTAACCAACCCGTCTCTGTAGCCATTGATGCTAGTGGGTCGGACTTCCAGTTCTACTCGAGTGGAGTTTTTATGGGTGAGTGTGGAACAGATCTTGACCATGGAGTGACTGCAGTAGGGTATGGGGCAACTAGTGACGGAACCAAGTACTGGTTGGTTAAGAATTCGTGGGGAAGTAGCTGGGGTGAGAGTGGGTATATTAGAATGGAAAGGGGTATCAGTGCTGCGGAGGGACTCTGTGGTATTGCCATGCAAGCTTCTTACCCAACTGCTGCTACTTAAATTATCAAATTGTCAAAGATTTAGATGATGTTGTACAGACCTTTCTACAAGGTTTACTGCATATATTTCGGTGTGTTATGTTTATAATGTGTTGTGGATGTGAAATATTGTAAACTTACTTTGTCTGAAAATATTGGATGTAAAGAAAGGTTAAATCAAGAAATTGTAGTTTTGTTACCTCCTTTGGCAAAACAAGAAAATTTCCATTTTTTTTTCTTCAGATCATAATTCACAACTATCAAATGTATTGCTTCTGATGTTGATTGGTTTTTATTTGCTAATAGAAATGTTTGCTGCTAGCTAGATGAAGCAATTAATGTGAACTCTTGCTTGAGTTGAAGGTTGTGGTTATCTTGTTATCAAATGTTGCAGAGATTAAAGATATACTTCACACCCTACTGCATATGGCATGTGAAATGGCTCCCAATTCATTTTTCCTTCATATTTCCTGAAAGTAGCACACAATGTTTATCTTCTAGTAATATGGAGTGGTGTGTTGTATTAATTCTTATTTTGGAGAATTGCTAGCTCTATTGTGTAATGGGTTGCAGTACCCTTGTACTCCTATTTGAGTTAATATATCCATTTTTTCTGAAAAAAAAAATGTTAATCTTCTGATAAAAACTGCAACATGCAAAGTAAATTGAATCTTGCTTAGGATTAACCTAAAACTTGAGTGACAGAAAAAGGGTATAATAGGCTAATAGCCTGATTCATCCCATAAAGCAAACTAGTAATGTGGGCTTTCATAATTCAAGATTTTATTCAACTCTATAAGAAGAAAGCAAGGTTGCACAGAATCATGATGCTCTTCCAGCTCCATGCACATGGATTTAACGTTCACGATGTATATCAGACATGTTTACCGTGCCCATATGAAAACTATTACGTGTAGCTTCTTGTATGAAAACAAAAGGAAAAACATAACTTATAGCTTGATTCATATCTCCTAATATCCTGAGGTCAAGTGCCCAGAATTGACATTTTGGTGTTTCACATAGATTTTTAGAATTCCTTCATCAAATCACCAAGGGCATTTTCTCAGACATTCCCACTTCATAGATTCATTGAATGACAAGGGTAACTTGATTTCTTGAACAGAATCAAACTCTGAGGGGACAAGTGTATCTTCATGTAATTCCATTATCACTGCTAACTTAAACAGGCAGGAAAGAACACGCATATTAGACCTTATCTCGTCTTTCATATATCGAGATCCTCACTCCACATTTTCTTGAATTTGAAACCCAATTTTGGGTCTCTAGATATGCTCAGTTAATTTGGTTTGAACTTGTGAAATTTGAATTTTAATGATTTACTACCTATGCTTGATGATTGAGATTTAGCAGAATGTTAGAAACTACTGTCATTCTTGATGACTTGGGAAACAAAAGTTGAGATTTTTGTATTGTTGTGAGATAGGGTGCAAACAAAACAATAAGAAATCCTAGACGGCACTTTAGCACTCGGTTTGATCTTCTTTTTGTATTCTTTAAGGTAGGATAATAATATACTAATATTACCTGACAGAGAACGTCCTATTTAGATTTAATGAAGGATCGTGAACGGAACAAAGTTTCAGAACTTCACTCTCATTCTTACCTTGCCGGGTTTTCCAGGTAAGTCGTTTGTTTCACATCCTTCTAACTTCTACTTGGAAATGCAGGTTTAAAAGAATGAGCAAACTGAAGTCTATAAATAGGCAGTTCATTCTAAGTAGTTGCATATCACTTCTTTACATTCTAAGTTTGTTTAGTACAACAAAATATCATCTCTCTCTGGAAAATGGCCCTATCCCCCACTTGCAAGTTTCTTTTTGCTGTATTGTTCTTGCTGGAGGTTTGGGCTTCTCAGGCAACTGCTCGAACATTGCCAGATGCATCGATGGTTGAGAGACACGAACAGTGGATGACTCAATATGGACGTACATACAAAGATGACGCGGAGAAGGCTAAAAGATTCAAGATATTCAAGGAGAATGTGGACTACATTGTGTCCTCCAATTCAGCAGGGATTAGGCCTTACAAGCTTGACATAAACAGCTTTGCTGATTTAACGAACGAGGAGTTTAAGGCGACTAGAAATGGATACAAATTGGAGGCTTTTAAGTCATCTAAAATTTCATCTTTTATGTACGATAATGTGACTGCAGTTCCGTCAAGCGTCGACTGGAGAAAAAAGGGAGCTGTAACTGGTGTTAAGGATCAAGGCCAATGTGGTGAGTGAATATAAATCATCCATACCAAAAAAAACTTACTTTTTTATGGGTTTCAGATATTGATTTATGTCTATGAAAATACAGGATGCTGCTGGGCATTTTCTGCTGTTGCTGCAACAGAAGGCATCAACCAGCTAACTACGGGGACTTTGATTTCACTATCCGAACAAGAACTTGTGGACTGCGATACTAGTGAAGACGAAGGATGCAATGGCGGTCTCATGGACAATGCCTTTGAGTTCATGATTACAAACCATGGCCTCACAACCGAATCAAATTACCCGTATGAGGGAACTGATGGCACTTGCAATACTAAGAAGGAATCCTCGAATGCTGCTAAGATCACAGGATACGAAGATGTTCCAGCCAATAGTGAATCTGGATTGATGAAAGCTGTGGCTAACCAACCCGTATCTGTAGCAATTGATGCTAGTGGGTCGGACTTCCAGTTCTACTCGAGTGGAGTTTTTACGGGAGAGTGTGGAACGGATCTAGACCATGGAGTGACTGCAGTAGGGTATGGGGCAACTAGTGACGGAACCAAGTACTGGTTGGTTAAGAATTCGTGGGGAAGTAGCTGGGGTGAGAGTGGATATATTAGAATGGAAAGGGGTATCAGTGCTGCAGAAGGACTATGTGGAATTGCCATGCAAGCTTCTTACCCAACTGCTTAAAACAACAAATTGTCAAAGATTTAGATAAAGCTGTACAGACCTGAAAAGGTTTACTGTATGTTTTGTGTGTTATGTTTATAATGTGTGTGTATGTGAAATATTGTAACTTTGTGTGAAATATATTTTTTAATTTGCATAGCAAATGAACTTATTGAGCATAAAGCTTAACTTATGTCATCAAATGTTGCAGAGATTAAAGATGCCTCACACCCTACTTCATATGGTATTTTATGCATGTGAAATGGCTCCCAATCCATATTTCCTGAATGCAACAGAATGCTTATCTTCTTAATTTAAAGTTGCAAAATACAAAGAAACTTGGAGCTTGTCTAAAACTAACCTAAAACTCAAGTTACTAAAAAAGAAAAGGCATAATAGCCTCATTCATCTCAAAAAAAAAAAAATAGTAATGCGGACTTTCATAAAAATACAAAATTTTATTGAACTCTGCAAGAAGAAAGCAAGGTTGCACAGAAGCATGATGCTCTTCCAGCTACATGCACCTGGATCCAGTTCAAGACGTATATCAAACATGCTTCCTGTGTCCATAGTCCATACTGAACCTACATTTAAATTACGCCAATTTTCTTAAGGCAACTACGTCTAGCTTCTTCAGCGAAACCAAAAGAAAAAAGAGAAGAAAAACAAAATTAAATCATAGCTTAATGTTTGGATATTTTAATTTTGATGAATTATGCCAAAACATTATCAACTTGTGTTATTGAAGCTAATTTACAGATAACAAGTTGAGGAGGAACAAGAGAACAAGTTGAGGGGGAACTCACGAAATCAGAAGAAGATGATCGAGATCGGGACGAGGTGCGCAGAGCGAGATCGATCGAGATCGGGACAAGGTATGACGAGACCGATAGAGATCGAGATGAGTTAGGCGAGTTCGAGTTAAGCGATGAGTTGTACCGTCGGATGAGAAGAAAAGCTAAGCCCAATAAATCGGAAGGAAAGAGTCGGTGATCGGATGACCCGGAAACGAGACTGATCGGATGATCGGAAGAACGAACCAGCTAATCTCGTAATCGGAAAACGGAACTGCCGATCGAAAAGAGCCCGACCGAAAGATCGAAGAAGGTTGGTCGGAAGAGGCGGGGATGGGGATCGATCAAGATCGGGCGTGATCGAGATCGGATAAGATAACTTTGATATATGCTAACCTCGGAAATCTTGACGATGCTATCACGATATGTTGACTGAAGATGTGTTGATCGATCGGTCGAAATTTGATCGGATCGGAATGCTGTTAAAATCGGATAACTTTGAGTCAAGTGACCGAAATTCGATAAGTAAAAGTGAGGGTCGGGATGTACGAAGTCGGAGAATCAATGAACTCGGTCGGCTGAGTGTCGGTATGCCCGATCGGACAAAGGTCGGTGAAGAGAAGTCTCTTTGAAGTCGAGAGAAACACGAGACTCGAGAGAACCCGAGACTCGAAGTATCCCAAGACTCGGAAGATCTGAAGAATATAAGATTAGATTCAATTTGGCGTGGACCAATGAGAGAAAGACAACCCGACGCAAAAAAATCGCTGCGGAACTTATGAGAATAGTATGGATTTGAATGTGATTCTCTCCAACGGTAACATTCAAATCCACACTATAAATACAAGGTCTTTCATCATTCTAAAGTGTGGAGAGTGTGGAGAATGTGAAAAAAGATGCTACAGAGTCAAGAGCCACATACTTAAGCATTCCCACCATAGAACACAAGTCTGTAGATATACAAATATGTTCAAGAGTGTTCTTAAATCAAATCTAAGCAACCCACGATATATCCTAAGTTTAAAGAGATTTTTCCAACCTTAGCATTAAGGTTAAACAAATGTAAGGAAAAATCCCAATATAGTTGGAGACACCAACCAAACTCAAACCCTATTGTTAGGTAGTTTGTTGGAGTTGTAAAGAGTGAGTAAGCTGTAGAGTAGTCAGCCAGAAAACTCTAGAGAAGAAGTGAATAAACTATCTTGGATAGTCAGAAAGTTTGTGTGTGTTTGAGTAAGTAAGTTGCAGAGTAGTCAGCCAGAAAACTCAAATGTAGAAGTAAGCTACAGTGAGTTAGCCTGAAAGCTTGTAGGCAATCCCGTGAAGGGTGATAAGTCCCGATTGAAGGAATTTCCTTAGGAACAGGGAGAGTGGATGTAGGAGCTTGAGTCTCCGAACCACTATACTTTGTTGTGTTCTTTATTGCTTTACGTTCTTATCTTGTCATATGAATTTGAACAAAACACAACACATGGACTTTAAAACGCAAAAATTTGGAATCATCATTCCCTCACCCCTGTTTTATATGCACTACATGATTTTTCCGCATTTCATGAGTTTTTCACCGGGACAAACACTTAATCTCTTTCTCCTCATTCCCTGAGGTCAAATGCCCAGAATTGACACTTCAGGAATTCATATAGATTTTCAGAATTCCTTCATCACCAAGGGCATTTTTCAGACACTTTCCACTTTATAGATCCATTGAATAACACAAGTAACTTGATTTCTTGAACAGAAGTAAACTCTGAGGGGACAAAAAGTGTATCTTCAGGCATTCCATTACAATTCTCACTTAAATAGCCTAGAAAGCAGACGCCTATTAGACCTTGTCTCAGCTTTCACATCCCTGTCTTTCAAAATCTTATCTGTACTGCATATATCGAGACTCTCACTCCCTGTTCTCCCACTCAATCTGTGCTCACTTGCAATATTATCATCCCCAAATAATCTTGTCTTGATAGCATCATCTGGCAATTTCTGGTAATTTGGTGGTGTTATGCTCGTCTGGTTCTGTGGTGGGTTAGTTACTTGCGTATCGTCTATTTCAACTTTTGTTGCTTCTCTTTCTGGTGGCTCTTTTTTGTCAACCAGAGTCCTCAATATTATCTTACCAAGCACAAACCTGGTCTCACTTACATTCCCCTCTTTCAGCAAGAGATGATTTATCTCCTGACTCCTTTCTTTGGTCTCTACAGAATTGACTCCATCTGCCGTGATGTTTAGAATATGCCTGACTCGTTGCCCTGATTTCAGAGGTACAAGAAACTGAAATACAAAGTTATTCCTCCAAGAAACACAAAATAAGATCACAATGGGCACTTCATCATGCTTCAAGATTATTCAGTCATTAAGAAACAAGAGTATAATAGGATAGCAAAAGAATTCACACATTTTTTATCATCAAGTTTTACATAGTACACTCTTCTTGCACCAGGATTTGGACAGTCTGAAACCACAAAGTAGTAAACAGACAAAATTGCTATACTTACCAAGCCAAAGCGTGGAGCCTCTGGGAATCTGGCCATTGATTTCAAGAGGCAGTTCTTGTTGACTAGAATACCAACAGAGTTTGCCACTTGCTCAGCAAACTTAGTTACACTCTTAACTATTTCATCATCTGATAGGTGGTCAAACACACCTAAGATTTCAGGCACATATATTCTTGTACTAGGAGCTTTTTCTCTTGCAATCTTAATGCTGTCTTCCCAAGTTCTATGATAAAGAAGCAAACCGAAGGTCCAAACCACAATAGCATGTTGGGGATTAGTGAATAATGCGTGATGCAACGCCAAGATGGCAATCCTGATCCATAAATTTGAGTAGAATTATATATAAATTTGTGTAAGAAAGAGAATTACCATAAATATGAGTAAGAACGATAACATATACACACACACACACACCTATAAAAAGTAAATTAAGCAATTGGTTGTCAGTCTCACAGCAACCAACAGAAAAAATAAGGCAAACCTAATTATTAATGTTTCATTAATTTACTCCCAACAATGAAAAATACCTAAATAACAATCACGGGGAAAACTGAGAACAGGACTACACTAGTAAACAAGTTAGTCGAGATGCGAGCATACGGACGAGGTAGAGGATGCTGGGAGAAGGAGTGGAAAGGAATCAATTTGTAAGAGGGATGTGGATAGGGGTTATTTTCTTGGTTCATATTCCCTTGTGAATGGTTATTGATTATCCAAAATTACTTTTCAAACATTTGTATGATTAAAATGGACACTTTGCTAACCTACTACCTCCATATAATAGCTCAGCAATTCACACATATCCCATATGTGAGTGCAAATACATATACAATAATAAAAATTATATGTGTGCACTTCATACACACACACACATGTTATTTTTCAGTTGAAAGAATAACAAAGAAGAATCACTAACCACACATTATTCGTACAAGGCTGGTCACAGGTAAAGTGCTGATCCAAATGAAAAAATAATTTCTGAAAAAGGAATGGCATCATCAATGATATGTCAAAAGATGAAGATAATTGAAAAGAAAAACGATGAGAAGAAAACAACAACATTAGATAATAATATACTGCAGTAGGCTAACAAAGCTACCATGAACATTGAAGAACGTAGATCAAATTGATTATCCACCTGCTCAGAAAGGTAAGCTGCCTGCAACATATTGATACTTACTCCAGATATGCTCAGCTCAAACAGTTGAGGTTTGAACAAAATAAAAAAATGAACTTACATGAAAAGGAAGCAACATCTCGAGCACCTTAAACCTTTTAAGCAAAAGAAAGGAGGGCTCTGCAGCTCCATAGGAGAGCATATAATTCATCTCCAGATTTAATCTAGACTGAAGAAGAAAATTGCACTATTTTATAACATCTTATAAATAAAGCAGATCAAAAAAAGAGAATTGGAAGCAGATTGAAGAAGTTTATAAAGAAAATGTCAAAGAATTTAAATTGAAAATGAAATGAGCAAGAAATCTGGATGAGACATAATTAGTGAATGGATTCATTAGAAATTAAAGAATTACCGTGCATAGGTCAGCAACCGATGAAGATAGGCTATATATAGCATCCTCTGTCTCCTTTGAAATTGATAAGTTAAGACGAGCTGAAAGTCTCAATCCACGCAAGATCCTGACTGATGACAGATGATTAGGAAAAAAAAAAACTAAAATGCTGCATACAATATATAATTCAAGGATAATGCAAATTAAAAAAAAATCTGATGTACCTTGGTCCTCTTTGAATGACAAGTTAGCTGGTATCACCGTACTTAGCTGTTATTGCAACATATGAACAACTTAACAAACGTTTATGACTGCAAGACAATTGAATAAGTCAAAGGAAATAAAGCTCACCTTTAAGGACTTCAAGTCCATCATCGCATTGGTGTAGTCATAGATTACGTTCACAAAAGGATCAAACAATAAGCTGTTTCAAATTTATGCAAATTGGATTTTGTTAGTATTGAGTCATGCAAAAAATACGAAGATAAGATGCACTTATGGCAGAAGAACTATTTTTCTCAAAATTATTGTGTGACAATACTGAAACTGGTTAAATTGTTGTCCATCACCTTGTAGCAGCATAGACCATGCAATAGCTCCAGCAGGAATTTAAAAAACTGTCAAATTAATTAATGGTTTTCTTCCTGCTGCTTATCTTGGATGGCAAACAGATATCAACCCTCGCTGCTGTAGGGATGGCAACGGGGCAGGTATGTGACGGGTTTGGCCTATCCCGGACCCGCCGGGTCTAACCTGCCCGTCATTTATATCATTTTTATTTAAAAAATTATCTTCTTTTTGACAGCAAATAATTCAAACTAAAGCTATAATAATATAAATATAGGGTATTGCCTTGATTATAAATTTAATTTTCAATGTAATATCTATTAAAAAATAAACATGTAAAAACATAAGTATTCATATATATATATATATATATATATATATATATATATGTGTGTGTGTGTGTGGGTGTGTGTGTGGCGGGTTCAATAAAAAGCATTGCCCATCCCAAATCTGCCCCGTGCATGGAGGGTTCATTCCGGATCCCTACCCCCACAACATCTTCCAGTAGGACTCACTTCTTAGTAATTTTCCTCTCCATTGTTATGAATAGAATTTTATTCTTCTACGCATAATATATTAGCACTCATACAATTTCACTCAATTAAATTCGACGCTGAATATAAATACATGTATATAGAATTATAGATATATATATGTATATATATATTTGGATAAGAAACCAATTAAATTTCATTATAGAAAAGGAAAAAAGTACAATATAGGGGACGGATAAGCAAAATAACATCTAAAAAGACACTTCAGTCTCTAACAATATCTTTAAAAAATAACTCTTAGATATACAAAAAATATATATTTAAAATAGAATGATATTCGAGTAACAGTATTTTGGGTACATTACCACTACTAGAATGATAATTGTAAAGTACACTAAGTATATAAGATATGCAATAAATCAGAAATGTAAAGCATGCACATAAAATAGAATTGGAAGATAAATAACACAATACTTTTAGTAGTCTATGTGATAACTTCATTCCTGAATCGAGGTAAATATTCAGTGCACCTTCCGCTGACGGAAGGAAAACCAAGGAATCAGAAAGGAGCAATTTACACTCAAAAACAGTATAAGATGAAAACCTGTTTACTGTAAAGTCTCTCTCTATGCAATTTTTCCAGCGAACTAAGTCCATGTAATTACAACCTTTGGGTGGTCTTTTAGAGATGCCAGACTTTCTCCTTCTGGATTCTTTAGTTACAGTTTCAAAACTTGAAACCTGAAACGAAAATAAGAAAATGTTTTGACCAATTTATCGCCTAGAACAGGTAATCCGGACAGGAGAGAAATGTGTATAGAAGCTAAAAGATCATATAAAACACCACTAACCTCTACCATAGAGCCTTTTGCAGTGACCATACATATAGGAAACTTTTTTCCAACAATCATGGCCTTCTGAAACTTCTTCCTGACCTACAAAGTGTACATTAACGTATTACAGTTTAAAGTAGTCGACTGCATTTTCATTTTCTGATAATAAAAAGCAAAGTACGCAATACACTAAAATTACTTGTTTAAGGCTCGCTGTCGTGATTACATCAAAGTCTTTTGGCACTCTATTGAGAATTATGTCTCTAACACATCCACCAACCAAGTAGGACTGAAACCCTGTACAGTTAAGCTTCAATGATAAGATAACCAACCAGACAACAGGCACGCCCTGGGGTATGGGTATGCAACAAGGAAAATATAAAAACTAATGGTGATGCTTCGGCAATATTGCAGAGTCCAAATCAAAGAGGCTGATATGAAAAGGAAAAGAAACACCCTATAGTTGATTCTATAACCAATCAATGGTATGTGTAACTGGTTAATTACTATATTTCATGGGGAATAACTTCCTGGTGAACACTAAAATAATTACAAATCCATCAGAAAAATAGCTTGAATTAAGTAGCATCCCTTATTATGTGGATATGAATCAATTCTAAGGTTTCGGCTATGGCAGGGGAATTTTATTAATAGCTATAATGAGATGCAAGGGGCACAAAGTCCCCCACATATAAACACAGCAAACTACAATATAATACTCCAGAGTCCAGTCTCTAGCTAAAACTGAAATTAAAAAGAGTCTTAAGTTCTCTTTGATAAGAACCCCACCAAGAAACCCTAAATTTACCCTACCCCACATCTCTTCTAAGATCCTCAAAGGTTCTTTTAGTTCCTCTAGACATAGGGACCAACGCAAGGCTGGAACAGTCACTCCCCCCATACCCCTCGACCCTTTTTACTAATCATATCTATAAGGGTAGAGAGAAAAGATTCAATGACTAACGATGAAAAAATCCACAGTAACCGAAACTCCATCAACACTCTATGCCATGGGCTGAGGAAAAATGTGCACTGAAGAAATACATGGTCCAGATCTTTGGAGTAATTCATACACAATTATTTGGTAATATGTTGTTGGCACAACATCCATTGTCAAACTATTTAGTATTTAAAGCATTCAACTTGATGCAATCATCCTACTGAATATACCAAGTTCATGCCATCGTTAGCGAAAATTTCATTTGATTTTCATATTCAAACGGCTTTGAGAACTCTGATTTCATTCTATTCTAAATAAAGAGAAATTCCAAACCATTCAGTCTGACTAATAACACACGGTAGAATATTCACATCAAATAACTTTGAATAAAGAAATATATGCTGAAGTCAAGGATGGACTAGCTTTTATAAATGGCATTGGTACATACATAAAATACTGAAGTTAAACGATTAAATTTAGTAATAATCTGTAAATTTTCCCAACTTCTGGAGAAAAAAGGAAACTAGAGAAGGCTGTATATGAGCTCATACAAGAACATCACCTGCATCTCTCAGATTCTTTAGCACTATCCATGTAGGAACAGATATCTTCGACCGTACTATCCCCAGTTTGGTTGAGTCAAACGTTCTCCATTTTGAAACATCAACTTCACCAAAAACATGGTGAGAAGATTTAAAATTCTAATTGGAGAACACAATCGTATCAAATCAAATAGACAGTGAGCAGTGGTGAATAGTAAATCAGCATTCCTTCAGCTAATTTTTTAAAAAAAAGATATAAAGTTAATTGAGACAGCCTCTCAATTGAAACTGTACTGAGTCATGGAATTGTATGAGGCTCTCAAGTTTTATTAAAGAACTCAATACCTGAGCGAGAACTTACACCAGTATCAGAAGAGAACGGAGCTCGACCCCCATTTTCAGTAAAACTCCAATTGAACCTCTGCAAACCAAGAAATTAGGCAAACGCATCTTATCATAAGTAAATACACGCGGGACTACAAGGTGTTTGAAAAAATGCCAGAAAGAAAAACTGTAAGGTCTGGAACTTTAACCTCGAAGGAACGAAATGGTTGTAGACGGGATAGTAATGATTTGGCTTTGCGAGATTGCGATAACGCCATGCTTGATCAGAGCATAGCTGCGGTGGACGGTTGTTACTGGGAAAATTTCTTCAAATCTACCGGAAAGGAAAATGAAAGCGCGCTTACTGCGAAACCTTTTTTTTTTTGTTCGGCCACTGGAACTAGGGTAGTAAAATAATAATAATAAAATGTCCGCTCTTTATTTAATTAATTTTTTTTTAAATAATAATAAAAATAGTTTTTTTTTATATAAAATTCCTCCAAACATCTTAATATTACATCATGTGTCATACTTTATCTTTCAATTCTCATGAAAAAATAATTATATTTATTTTAATATTAATATTAATAAATAACTTCTACATTAAAACTCGTGTAAATAATAAAGTTAAAATAAAAAAGAGACAGAGGAAGGAGTATAATTTTATTCAATATATCTTGAAAAAAAATCAGATGTGTTTATTATAAAACAAAATACTTTTAACATCTAATTAGATAAGTCGCTTAGCCAAATGGATTAGTGCATGTTTGTAAACTCTACGGAGCACTTATTTTAAAATTTATTAGCATTTTAAAAAAAGTAAGTGTGTTTTCAACTATTTTTTAGAGTTGGGCTCGAAAAAAAAAATTATTTTTTAGAGTTTGTAAACATGCCCTTCATCCAGCGTTCTATCAAAAAATTTGAAAAATATTCGGACCCGATATTATTAAGGGGTGTGATATAAGATGGTTGGAAGATGATGCATTCTTATACGAGCTTAACAAAACCAATGTGGTTTAATTTAAATCCCGAAGTGTCTGTTAAGGAACTGAAATTAATACATCTCTTTACAATTTTGTTTCACAGAATTATGTTCAAAGTGTTGAGCAACACATTGAAAATTGTGATCCCAGATCTTGTGTTTCCTCTCAATTAGCATTCATTTCGAAACGATATATCCATTGCATTCGAGACTCTCCTCTCAATGAAGAAGAAAATGTTGAGACAGTTTGGTGAGGTGAGCTAAGGTTTAAAGTTGAGTCGATTGGTTATTTTAGACAAAATTTTGAATTGGATGGACTTTAATCTGAAATTGGTGCAATTGAATTCTTTATTTATACATATGGTTTCATATTTATTTATTGTGTGTGATAATATCATGAAATCTATCTTGCTAGAAAGAAATCTTCATCAGGATAATCATCTGTAGTCGTGTGAAGGGATCTTAAATTTTATAGGTCAAATTGGTGACTCAAACTTATGATATTTTAGATTAGGGAGGTTTGTATTGTTTTGCAAGAGAAAGATCAAAGGTCTAAATAACAATAAATTGTCTTAACAACCTTACAAACAAGAAGGATAATACAATTTAATATGTCCATGGTCCAGAATTTATACCGTGTGTGAGTGTGACTACATTCTTAATTGACATATATAGTTTCATTTTGTTGAATTCAATCTATTTATTACATTCTAAGTAAGTTTATATATTTTATTTTGTTTATGAATTTTATCATCATTAATACAGATTAAATACAGGTCATATAAAAATGAGTAACACTGATGGAGACGGGATCAGTTTCGATTCGAGGACGAATCGTTTCAAAGAGGGTGAGAATGATGGAGACGAGATCGCGATAGCAATCTCGGATATTTATGAGCGGATTTGGAGAATCAAGATTATTAGGGAATTAGTTTTAATTAGAATCTTTAATTTGTTAGTATATTTATGTTTATTTATTTTGATTTATTTTCATAGATTAGTACTTATCTTTAATTAGATTTCCGCTCTTATTTAAAGAGCTCCATTGTAAACGTATTATTCAGTTGAATGATGAATTAAGAAAATGGTTTTCCTGTTTGTTTTCCTATTTTATGGTATTCATTTATTGAATCAACGTATCTTAGAAGGTGGTATTTGTTCATTCTTAGAAGGTGTTATTTGTTCATTTGATACGCCCGCTGCATCAAACACTCATGTGAACCAGGTTCACACATGAACTCTATCATTGTTATGTGCAAAAACTATCACTTTTATGCACAAAAACTTTAAGTATTTAAAAATATAAAACATTTTCTAAACAGTGATTGTTTTTGTTCATAACAGTGATAAATTTTATACATATTAGTGAGAGTTTTTGTATGTAACAGTGATACTTAAATAACCGAGTTCATAGCATGAACCAGGTCGATATAATTTTTGTCTATAAAAATATATACAATATTTATTTTTCGTTTTTTTTTTAAATCTCGAGGGATCCAACAAGCAAACAACTGTTTTCAGTGAATTTTGTGTGAAATTTTACGTTCAACTCTTCTCATAGGATAAATTAAAATAAGACAATAAAATTCGTATGAGATGGTCTCATACATAAAATGGGGTATATTTTAGCACAAATCAACACTCACTCTTATTAAAGTGTTAAAACGTCAATATCCAAATTGTACTTCTTCTTATTATGGGACCGCCTCATACAAATGTGTTTCAAATAAGATAATAGGAGGAGAAACTCTCTTGTGAAATATTGCACACTATATATATGTGCAATACACTATAATTAAAGTGATTTACATTAAAATTCGCGGGTCAAACTCGCGCGGGTCGGGGCGGGGCGGGCAAGTTGTGGATTGGGCGAACATGATGGATATATATTATTAGATGAATATCATTATTGATTGTGTGTTGTAGCCTAATGGTTTAAGTTTGCTCTTAATGTGTTTGGTCGCAGGTTCGATTCCTACTAAACACATAATAAATTTTTTTAAAATTTTTAGTGTGTTACTGCATCTATATACGAGTGTTACTACATTGTTATATTGAATTTTTTTTTGTCAAATTTTTATGTGTTACTACATCTATGTACAAGTATTACTACATTGTTATATTGAAAAACTTCATATTTTACATAACACGTAATTAAACATATTGTAACACATAAATATTCATAACGTAACATGAGTTACATGGTAACACATTATTGTTCATATGGTAACATATGAGAATTCACATAGTATTACGACGATATATGAACAATGTTACATATTACTAAAAAAACATATGTTACTACATGAACAAAAAGTGTTACCATATGAAGAAAAACATGTTACCACATGAATAAAAAAACCAAAAATAAATTCTCGGTCTAAAAAATAAATTTACTACATGAACAAAATTTGTGTTTTATATGAGCAAAATAGTATTACTATATGACAAAACCAAACATGATGAAAAAAAAGTGTTCAAAATATTCTATGAACAAAATGAAAAAGTATTCTATATGTGAAAAACCATGATTTGAATTTCATCAAACTAGTGAAGGATAATCCAAAAATATCACACACATATTCTCTTTTTCTTCTCGCAAAATCCACACCAAAATTCAAATTGAACAATAGTATTTCATCCAATGATTGGAGCGAAAAAAAAAAAAAAAAGCACGAACGAGGAAGAAGAAAGTCCATGAGATCCACCGTAAGAGAGAAGAGAAGAAGAAATCGAAATCAAGATCCACTAAGAAGAGAAGAGGAGAAGAGAAATCTGAAATCAAACCGCTGCTTACAAGCATGGAGGAAGAAGATGAAAAGGTTTCATAGTACCACCAATAATTTCAATAATTTGCGTTCTTACCGCGAAAAAAAAAAAAAGAAAAAAAAATTCGATTCTTGACATATCACTATCTGATAATACATCTGAGTTTTTGTTTTAATATGAGTGATGTAAAAATAAAAAAGGAATATTCGTAAATTTCCTAAAATACTTAAATGACAGACCATTTACAGGTGGGGGCATCGATATCCCCACTAACTAATACGGAGTATTATTTCAAACAAGTTCAGATTTATGGTCACGTGAGACAATATTCCACAAACCATAAAACTTTACGTTTTTATTTTTATTTTTTGACGGATAAAACTTTACTTTCACGTTATAAAGGACATCTTTTGGTTTTACAAACAACATATGAAACTTGCATTTTTGTTACAAACAACCCCTTCAAAGGAGTGCAATTTGTAAGAAAACAATTTCTCATGGACTTTTATATTAATTATGTTAAACTTGAGATAACTCTCAAGTCTCTCATTGTACCTTATTTTTTTTCACAAAATTATTATACTTATAAATTGATACTATTATTTTTATAAATTAATACTAATAACATTTTAATATTATAATTTTAATTAATTTTTATGTGAATCTTGTTCACAGTGTGAAATTGATATCAATATCACTATACTATAAATTTATAATTTTAATTGATAAGTGTTGTAATATTAATTTATAAATGTTAAATTTTACCTGGACTTCTCAATTTTTTATATCACAATTTGCTAAAAATGTTTTAATGAAATACGGTTCATTTAATTTGTTGAAATTGTTTGAAAATAAGAATGCAAATTCAGAAGCGTTAAATAATTAGTATCTATCTGTATCAAAAAAAAAAAAAATAGTATCTATCTTGATTTAATTTATTTAATATTTTTGGGTGGGAAAACCAAACTCTATTATGATTAGTGCAGAGGATATTTTGGAAAAATCGGCCATGGGAGAGAGCAGCAAGCAAATTATGCGGTGTTTCAGTTAATTCCGTTTTGATTGTGTCCGCGCAAACCAATATACTCCCACCATTTTTCAACTCATCACTCTCCCTCAAATTGCTCGCCCTTTGCCCCCTCCCCCTTTTGACCCATTCCAATCGACTTTCACAATTGTTGGATCGATTCTGGGCACATTAATTTAAGAGTTTTATCCGGATTTTCTCCCAATTTCCATTCCATTGCGTTTCCGCTACTATTTGTAAGTATGTTTGAATGATTTCTTCAATTTTTGCTTTGCCGCTGGGATCGAATCGGATCGAATTGAGTTAATTTTCTTTTTCCAGCCATAATTTTCACGATGACGGAAAAGGTAGATCCTGCACAGAAGCTGTTTAGCAAAATGCGGCTGTGGGAATTGCCCGATCAATATGTGGTGGAGCCAACCGACGGCTCCTCCGGTTCGTATTTGGCCATCAGTCGCGTCGATGGCTCCATGAAAATTATTGGTAATTTCATTGATCTTTCATTGTTTCAACGTTTTTTTTCCCCGATAATATTGATTTTTGTTACCGTGGTTACAGAGGACATACCCCAGTCCACCTCACTTCGTGTTCCTAAACTTCAGACGATCTACGGTGTGGTTGGGATGCTCAAACTTTTGGCAGGCAAGATTTAAGTCTTCACTATTCCATGAAAATAGTTAACGAGTGGGGCTTCATTTTGCCTTTGCTTATTGTATTCCCTCAAGGTTCTAGATCTTTCTTTTTATAGATCCATATTAAAATTTAGGGTGCCCAAATATTGTGATTTTAATCTTTACATGAGTTTTTGGTAAGCTTTGATGACGATTCCCGTTTGGCTATGACTATACATTGTGTGGCTGCTTAAATTTATCTGAATATGAATTTGGTATTTGGTTGAGTAAATTGATTATAAAACAAAATCTTAGTCCATCATAGGTATTGACTTAAGGGATGAATTTCAATTTATTTTCTAAAGTTCAAATAGATAAGATTCTCTACATGTGAATTGAAATTTTTTCAAGCACTTGTTACTTGATGAGCGAGTCTTGTTTCGTGTCTGCATCTTCAGGCATTTATTTCAACAATGTTCGTATTTTTGTCTGTATAAATCAGGGTAAGCCACTGATGACCATAGAATAGTTTCATTCATAGCGAATGCCTCTGTCACTGCTAGGTCACTATTGTGGCGCCTTATTCTTCCATCTGTAAGGCAAATTCAGGCTGTTCTAGTGTTCCTATTAGTTATTTTTCATTCTTTTAATTACTTTATGTTTTTCATTGAAAAAAGTTTGTTGTTTGTGTAGTAATATGGTAGTCCTAGTTGAGATATATATCTTCATTTCTGTTTTAAGTTTTCTTTAAACATATTCGGAGATACTGATTAGCTTTTACTTTTAGGGTCATATTTATTAGTGATAACTGAACGTGAATGCGTTGGATCTTATCTTGGCCATCCCATTTTCAAAATTATGTCAATGAAGGTTTTTCCATGTGATCATTCTCTCAAGGGTTCTCCAGAAGAACAGGTATTTGCTAGGTTCTCCATCTCACTTCTAAATTAGCTTTTTGTTTTCACTACTCTGTAATGTATACCTCTTTTGAACAGAAAAAGATGGAGAGTGAGTTTTCTCGCTTGCTAAATGTTGCAGAGAGTACTCCGGGTCTGTTTTTTTCCTATGATGTGAATGTAACGCTGAGGTGAATTTTTTCTACACTTACTGAGCCCTTGTTTGTAAGGATGTTGTTTGTAATGCTATTGTGTCTTGCCAAGAGTGTTTGTTTGTAGAAATTGCTTATTATCTGCAGATTCTGCAGAAGGTAGCACTACAGTATACGTTGGAAAAATATCACTGCAACTAGGATAACGATTTGTAAATGAATACCTTGGATAATGATTCTCAGAGAGCACTACAGTGTTCGTATGTTTTTCTTAGAAGCCTAACAGCACCAAATACCTTGATGAAAAGCCTAGAGGACGTTGATTGCCAAAATAATAAGTTTTGCTTTGCTTAAAGTCGGATGTTACAAAAAGTTTGCTAACTATCAATCTTTGCTGTGCGCTAGAACAATTTTTTATTTATTTATTAAGAAGCAGAGTCTTATTAATAAGGGAGAGAAGGTTAGGGATGAGAGATCCCTTCCCCTAATACAGATTGCCCCTGAAATGATGCTCTATCTGTTGTTATTTATCTCTTACTCTTGTTCATATTGATTTTGAATTGTTTATTATATATGCACCTAAGAAACTCTAGTGTGTTGTTAGTGTTGATGTTTTTCCTTTGTTTCTTATTTTGTGGTCAGAAGGCTGATTCTTTTTTTTTTTTTTTGAGTTTGCCTATGGTGCTTTTATCAGTCATTGTAATTGGAAACTAATGGTTTTTTCTGGCAGTGCTCAACGACTGCACGATTTGGGTGATGAATCAAAGTTGCTTCCTCTTTGGCGACAAGTGAGTTCTTTTTGGGCAGCTTCTAGTCCTAGTGTAGCTTTATTTTCTTGCTGGCATCACATGGTTCCGTTTCAATATACCTACTCCCGTAACATGCAGCCTTCCAATAACTTTTCTCTGTATAATTATTTCTTCAGGCAGACCCTCGATTTCTTTGGAACAGCTATATGTTGGAAGTACTTATAGATAACAAGGTCCGTTGTTCTTTGCATGAATCATAAAGTTGATCATATTCTCCTGGGGAAGTTGGAAGTTCTTTTTATATTTTTAATCACTGAATAAGATGTCATCCTTATGCAGCTTGACCCGTACCTGCTTCCTGTCATGCAAGGCAGTATCCTTTTGAACTTTCCTGATATTCTGGCACCACATATCATATTATGATTAACAACATATCTTTGTTTCACGTTAAGCGAAGCCTTAACTAGTCATCAGGTTTTCAGAATTTTCAAGCTGCCATTGGAAAAGATATACTCGATGTTGCACTGATTGCACGGAGATGCACGAGAAGAGCTGGTAAACAGGAATTTGCAGTTTTCAAATTCTTAATACCCTTTGCTTTCCGTTTTCCATTTTCTGTTTGTGATTATCTTCCTAAAATTTATGCTACTAAACAATGATAAGGACATGGTGGAGAAGTGTTAACCTTCTTAGATCCCATATCGTTTCGGGAATGTGAACATATATATTACTGTCTGTTGTTTAACATAAAATGAATATTTGCAATATTACTTTAACCACCATTGAATATTTCTGATATCACATAAAAACAGCCATTATTTTCCCTAAACTTTGTTTCAAAAGCTTCGTTTACAATTTGTATAAATTTGGTTGGGTATTGATCCATTAGAGAATGGAGATAGGATTTTCTTAAGAGTTCTGTTTTTTAGATCCTAGCCAAGTATTTTACTATTTGGACATCTAACTATTCATTTATCTTGGGTTCTAGAGTCTGGTGCTTTTTTCGTTAGTGACCCGTATTAATTTTGTGACTATGGATGAGAGCTCCTAGTACACAGAGCTCACATATGAGATGTAAATATGCCAATATGGTCCAACAGTTATCCTGTGAAGGCTTATTGGTTCCATTTAAAATCATCTAGCATAACCCCCTTGAGTAGGTTTTGTTTGAGTTTGTTTCTGGTCACCAGATTTTTCGAATGCCTTGGAATTAGAAATGGATTATCTAAACCTTTGAAACAGATATGATCCAGGACATCTAATATAATAAAAGTGGATATTATTTGAGAGTGCGGAATGCTGTGTGCTCTGACATTGTTGCTCTTATTTCGTCTGTGATGTTTCAATCTAATACTGTATTTTCCCTAATATGGGAACAATCTTACCCTCTCAAGTAATTTTGAACCAGTAATTCTGAGAGAACTATTTCAAAATACTCAAATTTTCACTTTTTCATCCCTAAACTAAAAAACTGCCATAGAATGAATTTAAGCATCTGCTTCTCTAACTGGTTCTTATTTTGCAATTTTATGTAGGCACACGAATGTGGAGAAGAGGAGCTGATTCTGATGGTTTTGTTGCAAATTTTGTGGAAACTGAACAAATTATACAGTTAAATGGGCACACTGCATCTTTTGTTCAGGTAAACTCCTGATACGGCAATTATTTTTTATGATTTTTTCTGGTAATATACATCTCCTCATCAGTAGTGCTTTAAGGATGCACTGTTTTCAGTAATAAAACACTTAAAGGTCCTTTACTAACATTGACAGCTTAATTACAGGTGTAAGTTTGTTACTGCCTTTGTCTGCAGAATGATCATTGATTTTTAAAATATTTATAAGGGAAAGTCCAACATACACTTTGTCTTTGTTGCTGAGAAATGATTGAATAATTTAATGAAAACCCATATGCCACATTGCCACTTCTACTTATGTTTAGTTTGTCCCTTTTTAAACTGAATTCAATAAGCCTCGCCCTTACTTGTCTAGTATCAGCTACAAAGAACTTCTATCTAGCACACTAGTCACTTGGTGAAACTAATACGAAATTGGACAGTAGAAAAGTGGTTATTAGTTTGTGTACATGATATATACCCGAACAAAAGTTTGATTTTGTTTACTCTATTTCTCAGTTTCATCACCTGATACACTAATTTCTTCTTCTAGGTCCGAGGATCGATACCGTTACTCTGGGATCAGATTGTTGATTTGACATATAAGCCAAAGTTTGAAATCGTGAAACCTGAGGAAGCAGTGAGTAGTTTTATCTTCATATTATGTTTTGAACCTAACATATTAAATCTGGTTTGCTCACTTCTTCTTCTACTCAATATCTATGCAGGCTCGAGTTGCTGAAAGACACTTTTTGGATCTAAGAAAAAAATATGGAAATGTTGTTGCAGTTGATTTAGTGAACAAGGTACATGAATCTCACTCTGTTAATTCTCTGCAGATTATCTTCTTAACAGTTAGCAGGATTAATTGCATCTATGTGACAATCACTTGGCCATACTGTACCTTATTTTAAACTTATTACTATGATAAGTCTTCTTTTCATATTTATAGCCTTTCTACTTTTAAGAGAATCAGATAAATTGTATATATTAAAAAAAATGCCAATTCATCTTAAATGTTTGCAAGTAACCTCTTGTTCTGCAACCAAAATGAGTTTCTTTCTGAAATTGACTCCCATGAGCCTCTAGAGTCTAGATATAGTAACTTGAGTTTCTTAACATCTAAACGGATCATGTTCACTAGTATGTAGTTCAAAGAAAGAGTTCTCACCATATCATTTAAACCAGTAAATAGGTAGAAACTGGAAAATCCTAGAATGTGGGTGGCTCTTTGAATTTACAGCCAAGGTATTCACTACTTTTATAAAGTTGAAGATGAAAAGAGAGTTCTTAACTTGAAGGTTGCAGAATGAGATTTGAAACTCTTACCTGTTAGAAAGACAAAAATGTAGAGGGAACATAATTCTTCTTTCCTTCTTCCAATTCATATTTTTTGTCTTGTATAAATTATTCAGTTCTAGCTGACCCAAAGTACCAGGAATGGATTTAATGATGATTTTAGATATTGAATTCTGATTACCTCTCTTCTGGGGAATGACAAGACGGCTCCTTAATGAGTTATTTCAGTTTTTGCATGATTAGCCATAACAATTTATTACAGTTTTAAGTAGAAGAAAGAAGAATATGGAAGTGAATAAAGAAGTCATAGATGATTTAGATTTCTGTTTACATCAGTAATAATGAATCTCTATTGAGTGAAAATCAAATATAAAATATGATAAATTATGAACTAAATTAAGTTGTAGTACATAAAGACATAACTAAAGACAACGTATGCCGTGAGGTCATGGGTTAGAGCACCACTACCTATACCATGAGGTCATGGGTTCAAGTCACCATTTGCCTGATAAAAAAAAGAACTAAAGACAACATATGAATTAGTAATTCCACTTAACTCATCTTCCCCTTAAAATTCTGAAATGGAAAAATTATTAACTTAGATCATATAGTTTCTTTCCTGTTTTTATCCATGTTTAGCTAGTGGATCTAGGTTCTGGCCACTTGGTCTGCAAACATTGCAAGACTGGCCCCATGGCTGGTTCCTGGTCAAACATTGTAATAACTGCTTCGTCAAAGTGGCTTGTCTTTTTTCTTAGGGTTCCATTTGTTATTTTTGGTTCCTACATTTTACTTCTTGTGCAATACATTGTCCTCTTGGCTAACTTTGTATTCTTTTCCCATTCCACTGAACTTCCAACAGCATGGAGGTGAAGGGACCTTATGTGAAAAATTTGGCCAGTCCATGGGACCTATTACTAGTGATGATGTGAGGTAGATTGTTTTTGAGTTTGATTAGTTTTCTAGTTTCTAAGGATCACATCATGCAATCTGGCTATATCCTTACCGCTACAACATTTTGCAGATATCTACACTTTGATTTTCACAAGATATGTGGGCATGTTCATTTTGAGCGCCTTTCCATTCTTTATGAACAGATTGAGGATTTTCTCATTAAAAGCAGGTATATTACTCTCTGGAGGAGCTTATATGCTTCTTGCTTGGTCTTTTTTGGTTCTTAAATGCTGCTTGCATTTCTTATTTCTTGTGTATAAAATCATCCTGTTTATTCGGTTTCTGCAATAATATTGATGTAAAAGGAGTTTGGTCATAAACATAAATTCTTGTTTAAGCTTCTTATGGGAAGGTAAGCTTTTTAAGGGGTAAAAACAGCAGGTGTGGTGTCCTCACAAAAATAGAATAATATCTTGTTCTTTGTCCACTTACCTTACTGGGCAACTACGAGACGCTGTGACTTAGTATTAGCAGAATTAGTTTTGGTTCATTAGCAAAGGGAACAGGGAATCCGTTTTACAAAGCGAGACATTGCATGATATTACCCCAATTGGGTTGATAATTAGACATAAGCGCAGGATCATATCATAACATCAACAGGTACAAAATCCTATTTACTTATTTGATGCATGCACTAGGGTCCAAGTAGGAGGTTATTGTTTGTTGACAAGCTTTTTTATTAGTTTATATTTTTGAAATTGCTTTGATTCTTAGATTTGGATTTTGGAATTCGAGTTTTTAATTTAATAAAAACTGCATTGTTTTCCACTACTTCGATTCAGTCAAATCACCTAGCCTATGTTGTTTGGAGTCCTTACTGTTCCGTTGGTCTGATAGGTACCTTTTGTTAATTGAGAAGGGGGAGAAAGTTGAAACACAAGTCGGAGTTGTGAGGACCAATTGCATTGACTGCTTGGATCGTACAAATGTCACCCAGGTACAAATATATAATTTATTAATTAAATCTGCATAGTGTTTTATATATATACTGGCATATACTGCTATAAAGTCCTGCAAAAAATAAGCTGTTGTTCTAACTAAAAACACATGTTCTAGTATATGCTTGCATAGTTTCTTGCTTTCATATAAATTAGGTATGATTAGTTTCTGGGACACTTTATGTTTTTCAGATAGAACAGTTCATCGTTTCCAGAGCTTAATTGCAGTACTTGCATGTGACCTTGTCTGTGCTTTCTGTTTTTTTTGTCACAAGAGAAATAGTTTTTGTACACAAAATTTCCAATTGTAACACAATTCAGGTAGAATTGTGCGATACCTTGTTTGACCTTTTGTAAGGCTACAAAACGGGTGATGCAGTTGAAAGGTTTATGTGGATCATGAGTTTTTTTTTTTTTTTGATGCAGCATCTCCTACTTATGCATATTAAAATGCATATGTTTGTTGGTGGCATGTTTTCCGTAGGTATGCCCTTAGGTTGGATATAGAAAATATTAAGTCACAAAAACAAAAAAACCTGAGGTGTCAATTCTCTTGTAACTAATTCTAGCAGAAAAAAATTAGATGAAAGTGTATCTATTTTTTGCTAATTTATCGAAGCTGTTTTGTTCTATGATAGATAATTTAGAAATTGTGATTATGCAAAAACTAAAAAGATCCTAGAATATCATTGCCTTCTGGTACAGAAATATCTCATAAAGTTTATGTTTTTTTCTTCTTTCCGCAGAGCATGATTGCTCGTAAAATGCTGGAATATCAACTTCGAAGGCTTGGTGTTTTTGATGCTGATGAATCGATAAGTACACATCCAAATTTTGATGAGAGCTTTAAAGTTTGTAAGTATCGCTGTTTATCAAGGATATTCTTAGGCATCTTTAAATACCATTAACAGTGTTGTACAGCTTTTGACCTACATAGGTTTCCATCATAATTAGGTACGCATTTTCTTAATTGCTATTGTTAATCCTTATACCTTTCTATCTCTTCAACTTCATTTTCAGTGTGGGCTAACCATGGGGATGATGTAAGCATCCAGTATTCTGGCACTCCTGCTTTAAAAGGAGATTTTGTCAGGTACCCTTTAGTGAGTTATTTCCTTGTGCAACATTTAATTCACGAGTGACTTTTTAAAAAGAATTAGAAACAGGGGGCAACAAAAGTTCCAATTAAGCAATAATGGCTGAATTATTTTTCTCTATTAATAGATTTGGCCAGAGGACAATCCAGGGGATTCTGAAAGATGGCTGGAATGCTCTTATGCGCTACTACTTAAACAACTTCTGTGATGGTACAAAACAGGTCTGCATGCCTTCCCTCTTTATACCTCTTAGCTTGCAAACTTCTGTGATGGAATTGGTCTCAGCATCTGCTGGTTTAACATTGACTAATCTGGCTGCATAGTACTTCTAACTCTTCCTGCAAATTTAAAAATTCAATATGATATCATGAAAATCTTCTATGTGATTTAGTTTAAGCAGAAGATTTTCTTCCATTCTTTGTCATTTAATCATGCTGATATGCATAAACTATAGTCATGCTTATCTGTTTTAACCATTCAGCTGAAATCCTGATAATTTTCACTTTGTTTCCTTATTGAAGGATGCCATTGATTTATTACAAGGACATTATATTGTATCTGTTTCTCGAAGCATGACTCCTACAGCACAGAAAGGTGGCATTGAGGCTATGGCAGTGAGTATCTCACCAGTTCTCTCTTCTGCTCGTGTTTGTGCATTTTTCAAGTTCATTTCTGTGAGATATTCCAATCTAAAAAATTGAAGTGCTTCCCCACTTGATCAGCTAGCGGAAACTCTTATCGCAAATCTGCAAGTTACTTTTGACATATATATCATTTATGATGGTTTTCTCCTTTATTCTGTCTGCCAGTGACTAATATCATACCGTTTCACTTTTGCAGTCCTTTCCACTGGCCTTAGCACTAATTATGACTGGGTTTTTCTTCGCAACATTGTCACTAAGACGAGGTGAGAATGCGCTGTCAGTTTAATTGCATCCCTTAACCTTTAAACAATGATGGAGTACTATGTAAGCACTTGATAGGGGTCTTCCTAAGTGAATGTGCAAAGTTCTTCCATTAAGTTGATTCAGTCAGTTTGACGCTCACATTTATGGTCAACAAATTTATTATGCATCCCTTTGGTTCTACATTTGAGTGTTTACTTAACATTCTTTCTTTCTCATGCCAGAGATTTGGTTAATGAATTTGTTCATACTGCATACTAGCCTCTTTAGCAATGAATACTAATTAACATCTTGTATTTTTTGTAGTTCGGCACGATTGGTGGAATTTATTATTTTCCTTCATGTGGGCGAGCATGAGTTTGGCCATCGCAGCATTCGTGAGGGCCAACGGCCGCATGTTCTGTAACCGTCCTCGTCTGCGCCAGCCAAGGACTTGATTCTTCGTTCAAAGTTTTTGGCAGTTGCAACATTTAGCAATTCCTAGCTCTGCTGCTGGAAAACTCCCTTATTAGTTTTTGTAGTACGATGTATTCTTTCCTTGTGAAACTGTCATCTATAATATTTACGTGTTACCCTATATTTATTATGCTACTTTATTCTAAGTCAAAATATTCTCACATAGGCTGTGATATTGATTTACAATTACATTCAGTCATATTGTAATCTATTCTACTGGTGTTCGTGTCCTTTTTGTTTGTCTCTTTTCAACCTTTTTCAAAAAATAAGTCTTTTTGAACTAAATTCAACTGAACTCTCTTTTTCAAAGTATGTTTAATATAAAAAGAAATACTACAACACACAAAGTATCACATTTTAAAAATGTTTAACTGAATTGTGATATTACATATGCTACACAGTATTATTGCACAATTAAACAGTGTTATCGAGTCAGGTGAGCAAAATTACAACTGCTAAATCCATTATAGAGTCTGGAATTTAAACCCAACATCTATAAATCGATATTAATAATATGCCAAAAGAGTAGGCAATCAAATGCTTATTCTTTTAACAGAAAACTATAACATGAGTTCCCTTATACAGGAACCTCACAATGATCAAGATAATCATTTACATTCATCCATAACATAGTTTTTACCACATTCATCAAATATAAAACCACAATAAACATCAACACTTAAACAACATCACATTCAAATCTGTTTTCTTCTCTTCTCCAAGTAAGGATAAGTTCTCTGAAAGTTCAACACAGCCCACACCAAGTGGCCTAACCCTATCTCCGGCCACAACGCCCTCGGATTATACAGAAGACTATTCGTCGTCTGCCAAAGCAAAAAATTGCTAAGACGAGACTCCCCTGAAGTCCGTACCAAAATATCTGGATCGGGCGCTAACCCCATATACATATGTTTCTCAATATCTCCCAACTTTATAACACCATCACCCCCATCTTTCTCCTTTTCTCCATTAATCTCACCATTGCAAGCTTCTTTCCCTCTCATCAAAGACCACACATTTTCACACGATTCTTGAGCAGCATGAGCAATCTCATCCGTCGAAGTATACGCAACACACACTAGTAAAATGCTCCTAGTATTATTAGCAGTAGCCTTCATAGCTTTCTCAGCAGCAATCCTAACAGGCTCATTTAAAAGCTTCAAATTCCCAATAAAATACACTCTAACACCATATTGGTTCACTATACTCTCCTCTTTCAACAGCCCCTCAATCTTCTCCAACATCAAGTCCATCACAGCCTGGACTTGCTCGGGCTTGCGCCTGAAATTGTCAATGCTGAACGCGTATACTGTGACGTATTTTACGCCCAATTCGTAGCAGTATTTCATGAGAGTCATGAGGGACAAGAACCCTGCTCTGTGGCCCATTCCCTCACCAAGGTTCCATTTTCGAGCATATCTTCGATTTCCATCCAAAATGAATGCTAAGTGATTTGGAATTGGACCAATTGAGAGCACATTGAACAGACATTTTCTCATGTAGCTCACTGAAGTTCCAAACATCTTGGCAACAAGGGAATCTTCCTTTTTGTCCATTTATAACCCTGTGAATTGATCAACACATAAGTTGATATAAACAACAATTTTCACAAAATTAATGGACTAAAAGTGAACAAATTCATGAACACATACATAAGCTCCATATATATCATTTTTCTTCAAACTTTTGTATATGATGATTAAAAAAAGAAAAACACTTTCTGAACAAGAATCAAATTTGGATATGAAAGTCATAATAACCAATTCAAGAATAGAGAGGAAGAAGTTATGTATACCTTTGCGAAGTATTCTTGAAATGAAAAGATTAAAAACCTGCAGGGATTTAAAACAAGGTTAATCAAAACCAATTAATTTCAACACAAGAAGTGCAAAATTTAATTTAAAGAAAAGAGGGGAAAATCATAGGAAAGTAAATAAATAATTTGGAGCAATTTTTAGTTTTATAACTATATTAGTTTTGCATTAGGGTACCACGATCTTGGTGTGAGCGATTATTTGGGCTAAATGTGGGAAGAAAACATTACTTTTGTTGATCGAAACGAAACTCTTGGAATCACAGTTTTGGTGTGGTTTATTGATTCCTTGCTGGACTTAATATATACAAGACACAAAATATTATTTATTTATTTATTTATTTTAATTTTTATATTTAAAATTTCATTTTGGGCACCAAAATCACATTGTATTTTCTTGATCTCATAAATGTTGATAACCAATTTAAGATCAATAATGCATACAAGTGTCCAACACCAGAAATAAAATAATAAAATGCATTAGAATTTGTATATATTTTTCTGATAAATTGAGAAAGACAACCGATCACTAACGTAGTAATCAACCCCATGAGTTCTAGAATATAATTTTTGTTTTGTTATATGGGCTTTTTAAGTATTTTGCCCTTTTTGTTGCTTGATCTTGTGATTCTGAGTTCTAACGTTCAGACATATATATTTGGATCATATCCTATACAACATCGTGCAATGCAGTAAACCCGCGCGGGTCTATATAAAGTGTATTTTTTCAATTAAATAGCACTATAATGTATTGAACTAAATTTAAATACACTATTGACACACACAACACAGAATCAAAATTCCAAATATACACACAAAATTTTGAGTTGGTATGCTGTGAAACTTGTTCACCGTGAAACTGGTTTTTTTTATAGACATACACTTTAGTAATATAAGTCACACACTTCAGTTATCACTACGACACTCTTTGCTATAATATAAGTCGCAGGTTTCACTTTTATGAGTAATACACTTTATAGTAAAAAGTCACACACTTTACAGTAAAATGTCACACACTTTAGTAATATAAGTCACACTCCTTAACCAGTTTCACCGTAAAACTTATTCACACCATACTTTGCCCAAAATTTTACATGCACTCTCTCATTAACATATTTCATTTTATATTTAAACTTATATAAAATATCGCGTGTATTCAATAAAATCAGTTAAACAAGTATTAGCATACTTAAAGAACGAAACACACAATGTAATACAAATTAAGATATGGAATTTAGATTCACATTTGTACATTTATTTGTAGATGAATTACAAGTAGTTTGTATTCCATAGATTTCAATGAAAGGTACTTAACGACAGTATGGGTTTTTTGTTTTGTTTGATAGGAGGTTCACTGAGTTTGGGAAGTCACAACCGACAAAATTGATGTGGATGGGTATGGGTTGAAGATACGTTATGTTATGGGCATCATAAAATAAAATTTATGTATACCTCTCCAAAAGTTCAATTAAGCCTTTATTTTTTTATTTTTTAACGGTTCAAGTATATACATGAACACTATCATTATTATTATAAATTAATAATATTTTTTATGCATAACAGTAATAATAAAATAATAGAGACCACAATGAATTTGAATTCACACGAATTTTTATCTTTTTATTTAAATGAACAAAATCTACAAAAGGCAATAATGTAATCCCTTTTAACTTTTTTTAATTTACTTCGATCTTTCTTATTAGTCTCCCTTTTAACTTTTTTTAAAGTTTATTTCGATTGTCTTTTTATTTTTCTTATTAGTGTATTTTAGCTTATAATTAAAATCTTTTATCGTTATTTTAATTTTGGCACATCCAATCAAATAATACTGTTCATGAATTAATTTCTTACTTTTTTCAAATTTGCTAGATATGTTTCTTGCAATGAGCGAGTTATACATGTGTTAATCAACACATTAATTTAATAAAAATAGAACTTATATGAGACACTCATACATGAAACAAATTCTATTTACATGCAAATTAACATAAGGTAACGTCCCTCTAGGACTTGGGCGTTATGAACCGAACAAGGCATAGGACGTTGCGTTTTGAACCAAACAACATAGAATGTTGCCGCCGTCCCCCCCGAGAGTTGGTCATTTTGAACCGAACAATGCATGAGACGTTGTCGCTGTCCTCTAGGACTTGGATGCTTGAATCCAATCAGTGCATTGGATGTTGCTACGGTCCCCGCGGGACTTAAACGTTTTGAACCGAACAATGCATGGGACATTGTCGCTGCTCCTTCAAGACTTGGACATTTTGAACCGAACAGTACATGGGATGATGCCGACGTTCCCCCCAACATAATCTTAGTAATTGCTAATAAATGAGCCCATGAAATACTCTGCATAAAGTATCAGTTCAAGTAGATACGTTTACTCCAGGGACGGTTTTTTCTAGAAATTTTGCCCAAACAATTGATCAGGTCCCCACTAACCTGTTATATATCTGTATATAATATATGAATAAAATTCAATACACGAATTTAAGCCCAACTCAATATTATTTTTTATTTTTTATTTAATTTACAAACTTCAATTTAAAATTAAAGCTCTTCCACACACTCTCTATTCAATTATTAAATTAAGATACAACTTGATATAAATTTATTTTCCTAATCTATCTTGTTTCTCTTCTTTTTTTTTTTTTTCTTATTACAATTTAATTAAAGTATTGAAATTCAAGAATTTCATCCATAACACAGATTTTATTTTATTATATTTTGGATGTGCTTTCTTGCTGCTCTCACGCCTAAACATTTAGAGTTTAATCATCTGAATATGATTTTATTTTATTTTTTAATTAGTATTTTTATTTATTTAAGCTTGTTCAATATTAAATATCTACATTGTTCTCTCAATTTTTGTCATTTTCTTTTGAGTTTTTTGTTTGTTATATTTTGTGATAATGATCAAATTTTTCGCCACTTTAACATTAGAAAAAGAAAAATTATAAATGTAATAATGTACTAACATGAGTTAAATGTGATTTTTTAAAAAAATCGATAAACGTTTCTTGAAATGATTAAAAAATATTATAATTTTATTTTAATTAAATATTATTTATTAATAAAAAATAACATATTTCATAAATGAACACCAATCTTTTGAAATATATTTTTCTAAAAATATAGATAAATTAGGACTTAATTATTGATGAGTTTTATATTTTGAAATCTCATATGACACCACCTAAATTAATATATTAAAAAAATACTATATATAAATACAAAATTTTAATGTGACCAAACTTAGAAAAAATTCCCAGTCCACCCCGTTGTTAAATCCTAGATTCATCCCTGGTTGATTTACTCTATTAGAGAATAAAAAAATGGATTACTAATTTTTTTATGTGATTATAAATTTTTGAATAAAAAACAATTATCTCTTTAAATGGTGAGATTTGTTTCAAATTTACCTAAACAATTTATCTAACATATAGACATCTTCATAATTCCACTAATTAATTTTGTTTTAGTAGTGCAAAGTTATATAATTCCGCGAATGTGGCTGCAATTAATTTAGTATTTTTCATGGCCGTAATTTACTTTTCTGTTTGCATGTGATATGTAAATAATATAATACTATAGTTTAAACGTGTTGTTCTTTTATAGGTGGAAAGAAAAAATGATAAAAAAAGATAATGCAGTCAATGAAAAATATAATTATTTTTAAAAAAAGTATGACCACAAAGTTGTTGTTTTTTTTAAAGATTTTTGTACAAATAGATATTTTTTCCCATTAAATATTCACACATCCACAAAAATTATTGCTAGAAACGTCGAGAATGAGAAAATATAATTGAAGTCACGATCAAGCACCGAAAAACAGGTTGGTTGTGTTTTTATTTCATTCATTTTTCGGTTGATAGTCATAAATCATAATGGAGGACATTCGACTGTGACTTTTTATTATTTAAGAGTTAAAAAAAATTAATAAAATAAAAGGATTAATTTTATAAATCATTACCTCCGGTTGAACTTAAAAGTCAAACCGAGAACTGGATTGCGCCTGATCTATGGCCAAGATATTGGGCCTTATCTTAGGTTCAGAAAAAACCTATCCACCCATAATGGCACACGTTTATGTTATTTTTCTTTATTAAAAACATAACTTTTTCATATAATACTAATACTACTATACAATATCTATATTATATTGTATTGTATTTTAAAAAGGAGCATACATATATTTAGCCTATATCTTCTTTAAAAGAAACGTTTTTTTTTATTTTTTAAATTATAAAATAATTAGGATCTTAAAGAGTAGGTCTAGTGTAAAAAATTTAATGTATGAAAATCTATAAAATTACCATAAATCAACCATATACACCCTAAACACTTTAAATAATGAACCCTAAATTATAGCATATTATTATTAGGATTTAACCATGAACCACTTGGGTCGAGTGAACCATGAACCACTCAATTTTGTTTCTCCTTCACCAATTACAGAGTTTGGTTGTAAATATGTATGAAAATTTTCATACTAGACATTGTCGATCTTAAAAAGTACTCTCCGTCCTAAGTTTAATTGACAATTTTCCGTAAATAGTCGTCTTTTTTTTTTGTTTGGTCATTTGCTAAAAAGGAAATAAAACAACTTTCAATATTCTTATCTTATTATGTCCTCCACAAAAGTTTCACTTTTTACACAATTTAATATTAGTATTATTTATTTCCACCAAATTCACTTTACCCACTTTATATTATTTAATATTATTATTTTTCACTATTTTTTAATCTTTGCATTTACAATATTTGATCAATTAAAATTAGGACGGAGTGAGTATCTACTATCGTGCTCCCACCTTAACTATTCTAATTCGTTAAGAAATTGAATTATATTTTAAAATAAATCTTTTCAAATCCATTGGATTGACGTTTGTATGCCGTTTAATAGCTTCCCCTATCACTTGATTTATTTTAAAGTACAACTACTCCCTCTGTTTTCTAAAGTATTTATCCTAATTTTTTGACACACAAATTAAAAAACAAAGTATAATGAGTGAAGTTTTAAAGGGTAATTTTATAAACTCTTGTATAAAACAAATAAATTAAATAAATTGAGTATATCACTGAACCCCAAAAGTAATAATATTTTGTGTAAATATTACTAAACATTAGGCTTCAAAGGACCCCTGAGAGCATGATATTTCAACTGAGAAAAATATAATACAAAATTAGAAACCAGAACTTGAATACATCATTCACTATACTCATTTCCCAAGTTAATAATGAACACATACATACATCAATGTTGAACAATACACAGATGCCCTCACAAATTTCCCCAAAAAAATAATCAAACATCTGTTAGAATAACAATTGATTGTAAATTTGTTAAAGACCACAAACTCTTCCCTCCAAAACAAAAAATATACATAACATGATAAACTGACAGTTAAATCAGCTGTCATCTTCCAACTCCTACGGAATGATGCAATCGTGGAGATTGCCCGTTGCGGTTACACGAAGACCGTGCTGGTCTACACCTCGATTCTTTAGGTTTTTCGAGAGCTGCAACCTGTTCCAAGATCTCAGCGACCTGTTTCATATGAGGTCGTTTTTTCTGGTCCTGTTCCAAGCAGCTGAGAGCCAGCTGAGCGGCTTGTAATGCTGCCTTGGATGAATACTGGCCTTGTATTCGAGCATCCATGATGGTTCGTAGTTTGCGTTTATGGGATAGAAGAGGTTTGACCCAATCGACCAAACTGAGCTGGTTACCGGGCCGTTTTGTATCCAGTGCTCTCAAGCCTGTTAATATCTCTAGCAGCACAACCCCGAAGCCATACACGTCGCTCTTCACGTATAGATGACCTAATTCAGAAAATTAGAGATTGAGATTTGAAATCCATGATAAGGAATCATTGAAGTAGTTCAGAAAGGTGTATTCTACTATGAATTGTAAATGCATAACCTGTTATTGTAAACTTATTCTTTTTTTAGTGAAATTGGTGGTATCAAACCGATGAACATTTGAAATGCTTCCCCTGAATCGAAATGCAACTCTATAAAGTGCAAGTATGCTTGTATTGTAACAGATATAGGTGGAAATATTATTTGACACTCCCTCCGACCCATTTTAATTGTCTTTCAATAATTGTTCTTTTGCACTAATTTAGGAGAATTAATATCACACTCGCTACTTCCCACAAAGATAGGTTTGATTTCTATTTTCGTCCGTCCCACAAAGATAGACCAGTTACTATATTTAATTTATCATTACTGTTTCATTTCCACCTTTCTGCCCCTATTTAATGTATCTTTTTTTTTTTTTTCCAAATCAATATCTAGTGACTATAACAAGGGCAAAATGGAAAAATAAAGCAAAAATGTAATGTTCTAACTATAATAACTTCTATTTCTTAATCTGTGTGATCATAACTATAGGCCCATCTTTTTTGGGACAGAGGAGTATTCAATTATGCACTTCTACTTGTTTTTTGTGATAATATGTATTAATAAAGCATTTACTCCATGTAGATAAACAGAAGTATAAAAATGTCACATTACATATATTTATTGTTAATTTATGTCTTTCTTAATTCATGTTGTTAACTGCATAAACTGACTCAATACCATAGAAAGTAATGAGAACTACTTTACACATAGCATGGTGTCATAGGTGCTCACCTGTTGCAATGTATTCGGGGGCAGCATAGCCATAAGTTCCCATAACTCGGGTTGTTACGTGAGAATCGCCCCCTGAAGGTCCCAGTTTTGCCAATCCAAAATCGGAAATT
Organism: Stenogyne calaminthoides; assembly: GCA_037126765.1. Lineage (NCBI taxonomy): Eukaryota > Viridiplantae > Streptophyta > Magnoliopsida > Lamiales > Lamiaceae > Stenogyne > Stenogyne calaminthoides. The sequence continues at coordinate 1,603,493 of JBBCBC010000021.1, read as the reverse complement.
TTTGCATTGTAACTCTACAAATCAAGAGAAACAACACAAGTGAAATTGAAATCTTACTTGAAAATAAACCCAAGTAGTAAAAGAGCCCAAGGAAATGGAACAAAAGGTTCGCCGTAGGGCCATAATAGTAAATTACCCCATCTAAAAGAATATTGGAGGCCTTAAAGTCTCTATAAATGACTTGCTTTTCTGAAGTGTGCAAAAAAGCCAGGCCCTTGCTGCTCTATAGCTATTTTTGAGTCTTGTATCCCATGATAAAGGGTCAAGGGTCGAACCTCCTGCATATCCAAACAACATGGATTAGCTATACATAGTTTTCCTTTTTTCTGCCTTTTTTTTTTTCCAAATTTCTGGAAAAAACTCTTACGTCTAAAAAGATGGTTTTCCAGGCTTCCCTTCTGCATAAACTCGTAGACAAGTAACAGCTCTTTATCTTCCAGGCAGTATCCCAAAAGCTTTACCAAGTTGTGATGTGATAGCCTTCCCAAAAAGTTTATTTCTGACTGCATATCAGATTAACGAGAACCAACTGTCTAATTAGAGATGCACAACTGAAAACAAATATATCTGATATAGCTACGTAAAGCATGTATAACCACAAACAGTAGTTACAATACATGTTTATTATGAGTAAATGAAGAAATTAATAAATCATAAGTTCCACCAAAACCTCTAGCAATAGTAAATGAAGCCCTCATGTCCAGCTCAACAAGCCTAAATTTAAACGAGGCCTGCTATTATTCATCAGACTCATAAGAATCCACTTCACTTGTGTATCAACTCTCATTCTTAAAGAACCAAATAAGTAAAAGATAACAATAATATCACTTAATTGTGGAATTTCTGGCATCACCGTAAAATGGTAAACACAGTTTGGCAATCGTCCCACGTTACGACACAAAACGAATTCTCTGTATCAAAGGATACTCGGGAAGTACCCTGCAGAAACTTCCAAGTGGAATATCCTAGAGTCATCTTTCTGAGTAATCAATGAGAAACAACATAGTTTTTCCTCCCAACATTCGTTGTCAACAAAAAGCATCATCGCCAGCACATCCATTTATTACCAGAAGATTGAATTTACACCCCTACCCCTTATCCTCCACAAATTCACAATTAGATCAATGCTAAGCTAACTAAACAAGAAATTCAAGTCAAAACAGTTTGAGCAGTAATACCTGCCATTCTTCAAACCCCTGCACACTCTCTTGGTTCAACTTCTTGATGGCAACCATCATCCCAGTCCCCGTTTTAGACGGCCCCATAGTCTTCTCGTCGATCCACCCCTTATACACAGTCCCGAAACCTCCTTCACCCAACACCATATCAGATTTGAAATTCCTTGTAGCATTCTTCAAATCAGCAAAGCTATAAACCCTCAAATTTGGAGTGGGCAGTATATCTCCACTCAAACATGTATCATCACTTAAAGCAGCTGAAAACCGGCTGCGCCCTGCGCTGCTGCTTGTTGCAGAAAAACCTCCTTCAGTACTGTAATTTCGCCATGCCCTAAATTACATAAATCCAAGAATTTCATTCCAACTTTCCTTCTAATAAACAAACATACAATTGCATGAACATAACTGCAATTTAATCATGATACAATTACTGTAATCTCGCCATGCCCCTAAATTACATAAATCCAAGAATTTCATGCCTCCTTTCTATTTATAAACAAGCGTACAATTGCATGAACAGAACTGCAATTTAATAATAATACTGAAAAGGGGCAGTTTGTAAAAGCAGAATTGGACAAACAAAAAGAACCCAAATCATATTCTTGTCTATGCAAAAAAAGGAAAGCGCATAACTCAAAATTGACCTTTTAAAAAGTTCAAGAATCAAAAGAATTCAAGAAACCCGTGAACATTACAAGTAGTCAAGTAAAAAAAACGTGCAAATTGTGTTAAAATTAGGGAAGAAAAAAGTACCTGGGTAGAAGTACTAAGATTAGGGAGCTAGGGTTAGGATCAGCAGCAGCTTGAAACCCAAGGCAATTCCCCATCACCAAAATCTTAACTTTTGACAATCAAAAAGACTACACCATACTTGAATTTCAAGAATTCTTGAAAAAAAAACAGAAAAGTAGCTATGAAGAAAAAAGTTCCTTTTTAGATATTTTCTATATGCGTATGTATGCATTAATATGGGAAAAAGTATGTGAAAGTATCTTCGGTAAATGGACGTTTTTTGAAATTGTAGAATGACATAGAAAATGTTTCTGGTGTTTCTATGATTTGTGGTGGTGTTTTCTGCTTTTCATTTTAATTTTTTTCAGAACCAATGACATTTCTTTTTTAAATGCTTTGATGAGATGTGTGTGGGCCCACCATATCTCGTCAAAGTTTTGGACATATCTTCATGCATAGGTTGATTATTTTTTCAGAAAGACATGATGAAATTTGACTCGTTCTTGAATACAATGAATTTTTTCTCAATGCAATGACCATATGAAGTTTGATTCATAGGAGCGGTTTCACTCTCAAGGAAATAGTGCAAAGTGTTATTTTTAGAAGTTGACGTGACCTAACTACTTCTTTCTATCCATAAAAAGATGAAAGCTTCTTTTTCTTCCGTATTTTTACGTCGCGAGTTATTTATTAGTATTTAAAATAATAAAGTAAGCTTTTAAAAAAAGAATATAATAGTCTTCTTTCTAACTTACGTAAATGCAGCATTTCTTAAAATTCTTTATCGTTTTAAATAGTAATAAAAAAAACTAAAAAAAAAAAACTATAACTCATTGCTAAAATGCTTGTCTTGAAAGTCTTACGGGACGGAGGTGGCGTTAAAAAATACGCTTTTTTAGAGTTCAAGTTGAGATTCAAGTTATCCCCTATATTCATTTTAAACTAACTGTTTTGTATAACTACAATAGGTCTAGCTTGGTATCATTTACATTAATACACAGCATGCTGGTTATATGGATTCGTGTGATTTGAATGATATGAAAAGGAGAAATGCACTGATCTTTAAAGAAAAAAGTTTTGATGAGGCGAAGATTACATGAAAATTAAGTAGGGTAGATTTTTGAAGTTGATGTTTAACTAAATTTTCGACATTATGTAATTATTCGTTTAATGAGTGCCAGTGGTTGACCAATCCTTGGACATTATTAGATTGCTAGATTTTTCAATTCTTACTTTTTATGAGTAATCATATTTTTTTTCTGTAATAAAAGTTTAGCTTTTTCTCAATAAAAATAATAATACATATATATATTATATATACAATATCTTTCTCTTTTATACTTTATGATTTATTGTATTTTGTCACCTCACACAACACATGCCCAAATCTAGAGTGGATCTCACGTATGCATGAATAATGTAGAATGCGATTCATAATGTATTTTAAAGCGTATAATTACAAAATAAAATGTGCAACTATTTAAATAGAAGCGTGCAACTATGTTCATATTATTTGATTTTTTCCTCGTATAAATAAAAGTCGACCTTTTCGATAACAAATTGCGTCTTAATATCGTTATAATATGGTCTTGTGACCCGAGTCGCATCTGATACAAATCTATGATCTTATGGAGTTATAGTAGTTCAATGGATAAACTTTCATACTCATGTCAAAAAAATAAATATATATATATAGATGGATTAAAACCAATTACACCATTTTCTAGCAATTACAGTATTTACTTTCAAGAAACAAGCACACGTTTAGATTAGTTGAAAGTGTCTTCAGTTGAAATCTTCCAATGCTTAAATTTAAAGCTAAAGAATGAAATTATTGCATTCTGAAATTGAAATATCACGTCGTTTTTCATAGGGTACCAAAACTTAGAAAGAGTTGTGGTGCAGCAAATTATAAGTGTTCGCCGCCACGCACTAATTAAATAAAGTCAACCCTATCATTCCTTCCTTAATCCATCTCTCCTCATTTTTTTTCCTCATTTAAAGCGAGTAACTACATATTAAAATGTTTTCGTGTGGAAAACAATTAATATTTAGAGACAATTTCTTACAGAATACAAAAAAAAAATCTTTACCAATTAATAAAAAAATCTAATCAAATGAGTAAGTAATGTATAATTAACTTAAATGATAAATCCAAACATTACACCACATCACCCAAAATTTTGTCTTATACTGAAAACATAATCATTAAATTCTGGGGGAAGCGAATTCCACCACACAAAAGCCGTCACCAACAGGACAATAAACTAACATATTTTGAATCTATTCTTTGGGATAAATAACCCATAAATTTGACCTTTAATTTATTTATTTGTAATTTATATTAAGCCAAAGTATCTGGAGGAAACATAGTTTGGCAACAAATCAATAATTGAAAAAGGTCAACATTGGATGTTCCCTTATTTATCGAAACATGCATGCTTGTATTTGATAGTTATAACAGAATTAACCTTTCCATATTTTTAAGTGAAATTACAATTCCATAATCTGATTTGAGCTAAAGCTAGACATTTACGCCAGCCACAAGCCGCTCAATTAATTATTTCACATCATCCATGTCATTTTAGGCACTTGACCTCAAATTCTCAATTAAACAATCTTAATATCTAAGTCATTCGGTTTTTAATTTTTAATTTTTTTTTCAAAAAGAACTAAGCATAAAACATATCCCAAATTTTAATCATAGTCTTAGAAAATGCATAATATCTCTGGTTAAATGTTCAAACCACAATCATGAAACGAAATGATTGGGGGAATTAAAGATGTACACAGTGCGCCTACGATAGGTTGGGAATTATATAAAATATATTCCAATTTAATTAAAGTTTTCGTTTGATTTTTATGTATGGGGTAAAAATATAAACCCTCCCACTACCATCCCTACTTAGTTCTCAGCTGCAATTAGCCTGCAAACATTTTTTTTGTATAAATTAAATTAATTTTGGCATCAAACCTATTTAACGAATATTCTCAAATGCAATTCAAGAATTTCCTACACGAGATTTGTTAGTAAACATACTAGTAACACAAAACTTAAAATCATATGTAAAATTTTCATATTTCACCACCTATATTAATGACATGTTATTTATCTTATCGTGAAAAATGATGCCAAAATATGCTAGAAATTGTTGGTATCCACACACAAGAACTTCATCATGGACACAAAATGTTGGAAATACAACCAAAAATCCCTGCTCTGAAAGAGCCCAATCTATTTGTCTAGACATCGACTGAACATCATCAACAGCAACATAAATACAGAGATTCTTCAAGTAACCACCTATTAATTAATCAATCATTACAAAAATACCACATTAGACTGAGGGTTCTTCCAATGACCACTGATCCAACACTTCGTATCTAAACAACAACATGCATCATGATATCTCTTTGGAATAAGCAGCTCTAAACCTCGTAATCTTCTCTCATCACTAAAGCCCAACTTCTATTGAGATTAGTTTGAGCTCAAATCTGAAGTATATGATATCATTCATCTATCAAGTGATGTTTATGGTCCAGGGCTCAGCCAGGGTCAGTATCGACATTTTCGAGCAGTTGTATGTATATTTGTCTATGGATCGAGCTCAGAACCACCGTCATCGGGATGCTCATCAGATACGTTTGTTGCAAAGAATTCCTCATTCGGATATATTTCTTGAAATAGCTGTGAATGAGACAGATAAAGGCCATTGGCTAATCAGCAAGTAGCTAATGCATAGCAGAAAGAAATGTATGGTCACAAAATATGCCCAATTTTTGGTTCCACCTAGGTCTCATTTATGGGCAAAAATAGGGAATGATTCTGCAGTCAGACGAAGGCATTCAAACTTGAGAGATAATTACCTTTTGTGTAGCATCTAGGAGATTGCTATAATGCAGATGCTCATCTGGCATTGGTGTGAAACTAACGGAGTCAAAAGCACGCTGAGACTGCAAGGGATGAAACTATACGTTACAAATAAGTTACCAACCCAGGAGAAACTATAGTCAGCAAGATAGAAAGGCATATAAAGCTGCTCTATGAGAAAGAGAAATGAATTAATATTTTTATGTATCTAATATCCCTGTTCCTTACTTGATCTATTCTGTTTCAATTAGTAAAACCGGACTTGAATCGAACCTTGAAACAACAAACGATGGTTCAAACTACAAGGATGAAACTGTAATAAGTTGCCCGTAATCCTTAGTCTAATCCACTATCATCTCCAAACAAAAAACATAAATCTATACTGTTAATTAAGCGACATTTTGTGCATCTTGTTCCCTAGGTACTAGAATTAACGGAGAATTGGATATACATCATTTTAATTGAATTATCAACAGTAGATCTGCTAATCCTAAAGTTTTGACAAGGGCAACTTATGCATTTGTATTCTTCATTTTTCATGAAACCCCACACCTTCCTTCAAGGTTTTATTTACTTCATGGAAGAGGGTTTCTTCCAATAATAGTTGTGAACAATTGAACATATTAAGTATATTGCTTATATATTTTCAGTAAAAATGATCAAGACCACGTGGGTGCTGATCTCTTTGAACTTAAAAGAGACAGAAGGTGGCATTTATTGTTGGGACAAACTTTCAAGTAGCCTAAGACAGTCTATCATCACTAACTTGCCAGTTTATCAGAGAAAGCTCCAGAAGATACAGAGGAGGACAGGATAGCTTGTGAGCGTTTGGGAGCCCCTCCGTAGAAAAAGTAAGTTTCTGTTGCTCATAGTGCATAAAGATAAGTTTTGCTAACAGCAGAATTCACTTTAAAAAAGGGTATCAAAATCAACAAAACATAATTTGATGATACAACAGGCAACATTCTATTGTTGGGACAAAGTTTTTGAATTAGATCATGTATCAAGTTGTCTTAAAAGGTACTGCAGTGTATTCAGCTAGGAAAAGACTCAAAACTGTAATATAGACTGAAAGGTGAGCAAATGCACAGAGAAATTCAATTCAATGAAGCGAAACTGCATGGGTAAAATGCGAATGACAAGAAGCAAACCTCAGTCAGCTGTTGAATATACAAGGGCTCCCAAAGCAAACATGGTTTTTTCTTCTGCATGCTCTTGTAAAACACGTGTCTCATCATTAGACTCTTCTGATACAGGCATAGAGAAAGAGTGCATTTATGGCTGCATTTAGTAATTTCTTCCCTTCTACAGCATTATTGCATATTGCTGATAGGTAAGTCACTTAACCTGGTATAAAAGTAGATAATGGAACACATCAGATGATATTCTAGTTACAGATCTTACAAGCAATTTATCAGTTTAAATGAAATGCAGTCAAAAGTTAAACTTAGATAATGAAGGTTGTTAATTGTTAAGTCATAATCTGCAAAAATGATACAAGAAGGCAAATCAAGTATAACATAAAACTTACATCCCAGAGGGGCAAACAGCCACATTACCACTCAGCTGGAGTACACGGACAGATGTTATCTGTTCTGGGTACAGAGCTGCGGAGAGAAAGCATCAGTACATCAAATATTATTTTTGACAATATTGTCAGCATAACTAATTTCAATCTGCTCACATCTTGGAGGGAAGAAGACCAGGCCATTAGCCACTTCTTTATTCACAGATTTCTTGGTAATGCATATTCGAGCAACCTTCTCTTTGGCATTGAGAGGCTTAAATCATGTACAGGAGGCAAAAGTAGATGGAATCATGAAAGAGGGAGCAAGAATAAGCTGAGGGCTGAATAATTCCTGACCAGAAACTAACTTAACACCCTTGTAGATACCACCATCCTGTGAAAAATGCAAATTAGCATAAGATAAATTGTATAAATGTCTTTAATAATCATTACATCATATACATGGAAAGTGGCCATGCATTTACAAATAAAAACGTGCTAACTAGGACAACCCACCACTCAGCCAAAACTCACTAATAGAGGACAACAAACAATAATCATACAAACCTTATCAATGAGCACAGCCATCACAGGCATCCGCAATACCTGTAAAATAAATTCAAAGGATAGTACAACATTAGGTAGTACATAAGTGATCATTATGAAATGAAAACGTCGAACGTCAATCATTTGACAAAATGAAGGATAACTGAATGTCAAAAGGGCATCGCCTATGAAAATCAACAAAATATCCATATCAATCAGAATGAAAACAAGAAGGTTAGGACTTTACCAAGCTAATGGGCTCAAATAGGTCACATTAAAAAAAAGGTTAAAGTGAATACTAATTAATTTCAAAAGTTCATTTATCAGTGGCTAAATTTACCAAGAATCTCATACATGCATGACCTAGAATAGTTCTTGAATGGTAATATGATCAGTGGTATCATGATATGGTAGGACCTTTGAAGAAGAAAATATCAGGTTGAATAGGGCCTATAGATATAGGAAAGAGGACAGATTTGTTAAAAGACTAAATAACATGATTAGTTCATGTCATTATTTGCAAAGTCTTGAATTGAAAACCAGAATGCTAAAATAACTTCAGCTGCATAAACATATGATGCTTTTTATGCCAATTGCCTATATGTATGCCAGATTAAACTAGATTGCAAAACCTCATTAGAGTTACCAAGCATTCTCGATTCACAAACTTTCAAGTTGGACGAGACTTCAGTGTTTTTCAACTATGATATGGACAGACAAAATTAGTTTCCAAAAATCTAGCGTTGTACACATCAAAAATTGCTGTAAGAGAGAATCAAGCAACAGACCTAAGGGGGGAGGGATAGGATTCACAAAATGGTTAACATAACAATAAACATCAAGTAAAGCACAAAATACACGTAAATCAATGGAAGCATAACCATCCATATTACAAACATATGTAACTATACTTACATAAATGCACCCCTTGACAGCAACCTGACGACAAAAAAGCTTGAGGAAGTTCCCTTGACCATAAATGGGGTAAATTATGGCACCATTTGCATTAGGAAACCTAAAAAATTGAGCAAAAACTGTCTTATTAAACCTTCTTTTCTATGATTCTTTCAGCTTATGACAGTTATATCAGCTCATTTGTCTTTATGAATTAATCTGATATTCAGCATGATTAAACCATTAAGACTAATCAGGCAGTTCTTATATGTCAATAAAATGGCAATGAACAATCATATGAGAAAAAAAAAACATCTGAATACAATACATAGTGAACAGAAATGTCTGATGCAAGTGGTTCATCAAAACAAAATATACCACTTATACAAATATATTGAGATATGCCGCCCACTTAGGAACACATATAGCAGCAAGCAAAAGTGTTGGGGTATAAAACACAAAATTCAGAAGTACCATTCAATAATGTCGGCAAGTTTTATCCCACAAGCATGTCAAATTTTCTGGAACGTGAAAAGTTATTTTATGATTACAAGACATATAAAATACCAAGGCAAGATCGGACCTTCCAATGGATGAGTGATAGAGTGCCAGGCGATTTATACCACTTTCAGTATTAATAACATCTTTGCACACTTCTAGGTTTTCCTGGTCATTATCAGCCAGGACTATTGTGTACAAAAATAATCCTGGAATACAAAAAATCAAACACGTCAGAGAGATTACCATAACCAACAAAAGGATAATTATAATCCTTAAGAAATGCATGCATGTAACTAAACAACTAAGTGATCATCATAAACTATCATCATTAAGAAAAAGGATGAAAGCATACAATTCAAAAGAGGCACAGCAATTCAGAATATAAACATCAGCAACCAAACAAAAGAAAGAACACAATAAGAAGTCTCACTAACAGAGAAAAGGCGAAAAAGGGTGAAGAATTGATCCGTACGATTTTAGTTTCTGCCACAAACCCATTTTGGTCAAGAACTCCACAAACGGACTCTCCAAATCCTGTTCAGAAATCTTATCGTCCTCACTTCCGTTCCCAAAATGCGCCTGTACGAGCTTGAAGAACTTCATTAACTGATTCTTCTCAGTCAAGGACAAACTGCGGTTCTTAAATATTGAGCTCCTGGAGTCAGGCACACTCCTCCAATTTACCCTCCGCATCACTGACAGAAGTTGACATCCACACTCTTGAACTCCATATACTGATTGATTCCCGTTTTGAGATCAAATCAATCATTGAATCAGCGCAGAACAGGACGCGACCACCCACCAAATCGAGGTTGAATTTTCTGGAATTCTCACTTGGTTCAGAGGAAGAACGCGGTTGATTTCGAGCGCCGAATAGAGGGGCGAGTGACAGAGAGGAACATATTCATAATCACCGGGTTTTGAACCGACGGTTCACTCGGATTTGGATTGGATTTGAGTTTCGAGGAACGAAATGAAGTCATTGAGAGGGGAGGAAGGCGGAGTGGGTACCGTAAAATGGATTCGGATCCAGGTGGGGACGGATTTCCGGCGGCGGACGCGGCGGAGGCAATTATAGATTCCGAGAGGCCGGTGCCTACCACGATTAGGTCGAAATTGGAAGGCTCGATGGGCAGGTACGACGTCGTTTCGTCCATCCGCTAGACGATTACAGGTGAAGTCGAGAATATTCGTTTTTGGTACTCTGTTTGCAGGTGAAGCTTTATGGACTGACAGTCCACTACAACAGACTTCACGGCGGCGCGTGTGGAAAAAATGAGTTGCCAAATTATAAGTTTGTCCTCTTGAATTGGAAAATAAAAAACCCAAGGCTTTTTGTTCAACTATCCTTGGAAGATTTCGAGCCCAGAAGAACGTGCTCGGTTTTTGTCGTTAAATATGTTAGTAATTTAGTCATTTGGACACTGTTACTGCAAGATGATTAAACTCTGTATTTTGGGCTCCCTGAATCGTGGGCCTGATCGACACTAACCAAACGGCCGTTTACGCAAGACAATTAGCGAATCACCCAAGTTATTTGCACCCCCATAATTAGTAAAAAGGCAAAAAGTATAAGTAGAAACAAATGTTTCACAAAACAAACCCGGTTTAAGGAGCCGACTTTTATATTATTAAAGAGTGTACTTTTTCTTATATAAGTATTACTCATAAAAAATGAAGGGTGTGATAAATATTATAAAGAAAGGCGTGATGCCGTGATAAGCTGAAGAGTGTGACCAATATTATTAAAAGAGTGTAATCATGATAACTAAAGTATAAAAAATAAATTAGTTTAATGAAACAAGTTTTACAAACATCTGCATTCTTAGTAAAAAATACCCATCAATTTTTATTTTATTTTTATGTATTTATTCTATAACCATGTAAAATTATCTAGAAAGCTGCAGGTTAGAGTATTGTATAAATAAGTTATATATATGGAGAATTATTAATAATTCTAGATAATTTATCCTTATCATTGAATTAAAAAGAATCACAAGCATTTGTTGAAAGAGTGACATAATAATATAAATAGAAGAACTTATGTTATTGGTAAGAAATTCGAAAATATAAACTCCCAAATTGCAATTAAATATTACATATTCAATTCTAACAAAAAATACCATTTATTCACTTCTTAAATCCTATAAATAGAAGAATTTGTCATTTGTAAGAAATTCAAAAATTATTCTCCATAAATTACAATTAAATATTCATTTTCTAAAAAAAAATTAAAAATTCCATTATATTTATATCTCCAATTAGTACATAATATGAAACTAGTATACGTTTATCAAAAGATTAATCCAGTCGTTCCAAACATTTTTTTTTTCATTTAGCACAATATATCATCAGAATAATATGGGGTTGACTGGCCCAAAAAAATAATTTTTTTTTACAATTCAATCATAATTCAATTATCCATTATTGGATGGTCGAAAGTTTGATTAATATTTACTTAAATAGGGTAAGAGTGTATCATTCAAAGTAAGGAAGATAAACGTAAACTATTTAGCGAGATAAAACAATTCTTTTTGTTATTATTTTTGTGTAATTTATTTATTTTTCCCCAGCGATAGATTTCTGAACTTTGGTGGCTTTTTTGCGCTAATTTTAAAGCTATAGCACATCAATTTTTGTTGTAAAAAAAAGCAATAACCAAGAAGGTAAAATATTCAAGAACATTATTGTCAAAAAAAGTAATAACCAAGAAGATAAAATATTCAAGAAAACTCGCTCCAGCATGGTTCGTTGTGTCACGGTGTAAAAACGTATCATAATATATGATACAGAATTCGAGTTATTAAATAATATAATGTATGAATTTATAAAGTCTTAATCCACGTATATTATAAAGTAAAACATGATTGAAATATCATATGAAAGAAATTTTGACTTAATAAGAAAAACTCAACACTACGAAGAAAGCTTATAACATCATGTTCGACTTACGAGGCTACTCTTTGTTGGATTTCGAGACGCGGAGAAGTTTCAAGTTTATATGGAACAAATACTCTCCGTGATACGGCATGCGTAGAGAGTCATCTAATAGAATTCCGACGAAATTCAGCTTATTTAGAAGGAATATTCTGCCCACAAACAACAAGAAGAAACTTGCTCTCATATCCTATTCCGAATGTGGCATAACACATTTGGTGTGAATGAAATATTTCAAATGACTTGGTATCTCTACTATCATGCATTATCCTAATCTAATTGACTATAGCAATCTCCTCGAGGCAGGATTGGACTAATCCTAATTTGATTGCCATAACAATATCCTTAAGGGCGGGAAAGGAAGGCATATGGCAACTGAGAATAGGAAGGGCAACGGGGATTTGATTATTTGTGATATGGATTTGATGGAAAAGTTGTTAAAATTAACTGATGCTCCTTATTTTTTTTATAGTGATTGGCTTGTAAATCCAAAATTAATTTTAGGGTGCTAGTGCTTTTATACTGTACAGGTTTTATCAGCTCTTTTATTTTTGTTTAATAAAATTTTCCTACCTATAATAAAAAAATATATGTAATATTTTCTCAATTATTTTATTAATACTTGTATATCTTTAAACAATTAAATTAATATTTTATAATTGAGAAGATTAGGTCTTGTATCACCAGAATGCAGCCGATGCTTATATATAGTGCATTTTAAGCGATGCAACTTGTTATGTTGAAAAGTCGACTTATTTACACAAAAAATGTAAGCTATTAATATGGCAATAGTTACCGCGTTCTATTTTGAATAATTTGCACGCGTTTCAATTTTGTATAGTTTACTTGGCAAAATGCAATCTTGTGATCTCCAGTCTTGAGATAGCTCAATTGAGAAAAATAAAGTAATATTACACAGTAAACTAGCACATCACCTCATAAAATTAAAAAGAATTTATTTTATAAAAGACATCATTTCATAAAATTAAAAAAAAACACATACTTATAGCGGGGAAATTTATAAACTCAGCTTCACTGGATTAAAGGATGCATGCTATAGAAGACACGTTTTTTTTTTTATCAGAAAATTAAGGAATTTTTATTAAACAACCAATGACCATGAGCATAAGGTATACTCAAGCCAGTAGAGGTACATTGCACCTTGCACAAAAAATAGCTTCCAGACTAAAGAAGAAAAGAAAAATTTTAGACGAAGAAAGCTAAGCCTAAGCAGGATCTCTGATTAATCGATCATGCGGAACAAAACCTGTTGGAACTTATTTGAATTTTCATCCCAAAAATCTTGCCTGATTGAAGTCTTCGTTGTTGAAAAATGTGGTCGTTCTGGCTTCCAAATTGACCACACAAAACAGATCCAAAAAAGTGTCTGCGATTCTTGAGTTCGACAATCTCAAAGACCGAACTGTATTGAGTGGAAGTGTTTAATCAGCTCAGAATAGCAGCCAACATGAGCCCCCAACAATTAGTAACATTTTGTCCAAGAGCATGAGAGAAGGAGCAACGGAAAAAAGGTGAGAGATGGATTCATTTTTCCTCATTACAAAGTAACCTCAATTTCCCATGAACTCCTTTTATATACTCTGTGCGGCGAACAAATATTCCTAAAATGATTGTTGGCTGTGATTTTGTTAACTAAAAGGAATGATGTGTTACTTATAAAATGGTACTCCCTCGTCCCAATCATAATGACATTTTTCTTTGTTCATAAGGATTTAGAGGAATAATGATAAAGGTATAAAGTGTTGGGGTAGGAAGAGTTGTTTATTAGTATTTTATATGATAAAGTTGATAAAGTGGTGTGAGTAATTGGGGTAGAAAATTGGTATTAATATTTTATGTGATAAAGTGTATAAAATAAGCTTTAATTATGATTGAGGCGAAAATATGGAGTCTTTACCCAATTTATGATTGGACCCGGATGGAATATTACTTTTTATTAACTGAAGGGTATGATGTATTCTTTTAAAAAATGTATTCTAAGTGATAATTGATGGGTATAGTTTATATTAAAAAGGCGATAATCGTGATAACTAAAAATTCGGGCTTGAAAATAGATAATCGATTGATAAGAACAAACTTGGTAAAAAATGTACTCTTCTTTATATATATTTAAAAGGAGAACACATTTTCCCTGATAAATCTATAAATATTTCCTTTAAAAATATATATAGTTATAAGACCCTGATGTGATGGTTTTTTTTGATGGCAGTATATAATAACTTAATGAACTCATGATGTATCATGATGCTATTTGATAATCAAGATGTATTAATTATATTACAAATAAGTAGTGGGAAATAGTTTGTTGTCTGCAATATTGAAAAAAGAAAAATTTTAAAATTACTAAACAAAAGGAAGAAAAGGCGTTTGTGGTATTAATTTTGATTCAAAGCACTAAAACTATCCCAAGCATGGAGAGTGAAGCCTCACGAGTGTAGCTGGCCCCTCGGTAGGCCAGTTATAAATTGAAGGATAATATTTTTAATAAACATTTTGTCCCCTACGATATGAGGTTGAACTTTGCGTTCTTGATGAACTTTTTTCACATTATCATAAATCTTATCGGCATTTATATCTGGGGAAGCGTGTTAATTATTGAAGGTGTGAAGTCTACAGTGTGTGTATTTATTTACACAGATGGATGTACATAGTTAAAAGGTATATTTTTCTCCAAAACCTAAACATTGGTTCATTTAAATATTGCTGCTATAAAATTTGGTAGGTTTTTTAGAATATAAGGAACAAACTGCTTTGCTTATGTGGGCTAATGGATTTGCCTTGATAAATACTGCTACCACAAGTTTATTTAACAATATTTTTAGGCAAATTATAAATCAATATTAATGGGAAAGAGTTAGTGTGATGTGAAGCTGATACGTAGTAAAATTAAATTTTTAATTAATCTTTTTATGATATAGTCTTTCCTTTAATAATATAAATTATTGCCAATTTATCGTTATGATACACTTATCTTTATAATATAAATCATGGCGTCCTTTTTTATGAATAATCTCTTTATAGTAAAAAATCACACCCTTTATAATAAAAGTCTTTATTTCTTTTCGTAATATAAATCGCTGACTCATACTTAGAATTTAAAAAGTGAAACTTTTTTTAAGTATACTTTTTCCGATGAAAATGGTACCAAGACCGTAATTCACTCAAGATTTAATACTAGTGGTCAACTACTCATAATACTGTAAAAATGACAAAAATTCAACATCGCTAAAAGATTTAATACTATTCCGTTACAAAATTTAACTTCGAACTTTTGAGATAATTTCGATTGATCAATAAAAGTCGAATTCAATCTTATTTCTTCTGTTTTTCGGGCATTATCTAATGTCTCATTAAAAATAGAAGAATAATGAGTTGTATGATTATTGTCATCAGAAGGAAAGTATTTTGTATGATGGTACTAATATATTCACCGATATTTTCATAAAATTAAGATTGCAATATTTCATGCCATAACACTAAACAGATCAAACAAGACGTTTTTTTATATGTTAATAATGATTCAATGGCTAAATAGCAATGATCATTTGACTGTAAAATTATATCTGTAAGTTTATATTGCAACTTACTCTTGCAACTGATCTATCATCCATGTACAGTAATGAACAATGCTTTGATATATGTTGAAACTGGGTTTCATACTAAAGGCACATCCATCAATATTACTCCCCAAATAGTGATACGAAACTTCAATTAACCGGTCAAAATATATCAAAATTCATATTCGGGAAATATTAATAAAATATTTTTGCTCAATATTTTTTATTATTAGTGAGCTATTTTAGTGCATACCCAACTTGATGTTTCAAACAAAAAACCTTTCGGGCTTCAGAAAAACCAGTTTCACACTAAAACAAGTGTCAATTTTGTAGGTGGTGTTGTACCTGATTAACTACACCACATTTAGGATGTTTGTGTTAGTAACCTCAACAAAATGAGATATAATCATTTTTTAGAATCACTTTCTTTTAAAACAGATTTTAGTGTGAGCAGTAGCTTTTTTTTTATAAATGATTTTACCCCATTTTTATAGAGTTTGCAAACACTGTTTTAGCATCAAATGGGATGTTAGACACACACACACAAATAAAAACTATATCATCATAATCATGCAAAATTTAATTTGTCATCCAAGGATCAAAAAGTAACCAGGGCCATAGCTGATGCACTTTCAACCCATTCCCCATTAGATTTAACTAGAAAAGGGAGAAAGGCTTGAAGATCTCAGAAATACAAAACTAGAGCCTAGATGCATGTAAAAAAACTAGCTCCACCAGAACCAATAAATTCAGGTTTATAATTTTTCAGAACCCAATACTCTTAGCATGAAAATGATCAAATAAACACCACAGATTTCTTTTCCAAAAAAGTTGGGTAGTATATCACTGGTTAAAAGAAAAGGAAAAAAAATCCATATCCTCCATCCCAGGAAAAATTAGAACTAACCCTGGTTTAATGCCGTGATCTTGATGCAGCTTGCCTAGCTTCATCAGGTGTTGAAGGAAAAACTCCCACATATCTCGATCCAATCAGCATCTTATCCCTTGCACATAACTACGTGCCTCTTCAGCCCTGAAGCAAATTCCCACATCACGCCTCTCAGTAGCTTTCCCATCAGGCCTGCAAAGCAATCTGGATCTTATCTTCAACCCACATCAAAGTCCCCAAAAAAATTTTGCAATTTCAACTTTTCACGAGTATGGGAGCCCTCGGGCTTTAACATCTCCGTGTACTCCATGCTATCTTTATCGGAGACCTTTTACGTCGAGGGGAGGTGAGGAACCACGATCAACGCTGCCATAAAGCTCCTTCACGAACTTCAGCGGCTATAGCATTATAATACTCCTGTTTTTTTGCACCTAAATACCTCCACGTGTCGTCTCCCCATGTTCTGGCGAATCTTTTTGAAGAACAAGTTCAGCCTGCATATGACCTATAAAAACTACCGTCTTCTCCAGAATCTCCGTCCTTGTTGGCCAAGAGGGCATCCACAATGTCCAGCCCACCAAGAACTTGGTGATATCAGCGTCTGTGCAGTTGAAGAAGACCTCTTAAACGAACTACAGGAAAGGCAGATGTGTGGTATCTCCTGCCATAACCATACTGTGATAACATCTTGAACTGCTGCTCTCACTGCAGTAAAGGATTATTTGATTCCATCAATCTTGGTCTCTTTGAGCCGATCTCGTACCAAATCCGAAACCCCCGCTCCCAAACAATGACCTTCAATTATATACACCAAGGAAGGAAAAAAAAATCCCCCCACTCAACCTTGTTAATAAAGCCAATCCCAACCCATTTATTTCTCCTACATTCTAGTTTTCTAATTGTACTTAAAAGCACTTTATTAAATACCATCAACCCAATTGTAGATATATACACCCATAAATAAATCATTAATGAAATGAAAATCAGCATAAAACATGAAAAAGAAAAAGGAAGAAAACCAAGAGCTAGGCAATTCATTTAAAAGATTATGAAATTAGATAAAGATAACAAACTCAAATAACCAATTCATTGAAAGTTGAACAGTAGTATATATTCAATTTTTCTAAAAGCTTAAAAAGACAAACAACATCAATTCAATTCATAGGGGATTCAAATGGTGGATCCAGAAAATGTTATTCAGAAGCAGTTTAAAAATATCAGAGATCAGTAGACATTCAATCATCTAGAACTATCAAAATAAATATGGTCAAACTTCTGAAATAGAGATCAGATTCCCCTCAATTGCATCGGATCATCTTCAAAAGCAACTAAGCCTGCTACATCTCAAACATACCAATTTCATAAACAAAATTAACCAAAAAAACGCATTCTACCAATTGTACTGACCACACGCTACAATCATAACACGAAAATTACAGGAAACATATTTTCAATCCGATCAGCAACCTTTACTTCCAATTCCCTAAAAAAACATGGCATAATAACATTCCCAGAAAAAAACATGTCATTTTCAATTTATACAGATGTTTATAATCGATGTTGCAACGTTTGCGTTAATTCTACCCGATTTGAACCGAAAAAATCATAATAAATTTAACAAAAAGTATACGATATTTACACCCAAACAAGTCGAAAAACCAAATCCGGTTATCCAAAAAACAGATAAATAAATAAATGGAAAATCAACAGAAAACAGAAAATACAGCGAAAAATAAAAAAGAATGAACGTTGAACCCAACCTCTATGTCCATACATGGCTGCGGTTAACCTTCGATGTGACGACGTTGATCAAAACTGATGCCCAACTGCTAAAAAGGGAGGTCTCGCGTTGATAAAGTGGAAAATTGGAACCCTAGGTAAATTGAACTATTATATTAGCATCGGCTTTTAGATTTATGGAAACGACGTCGTTAGAATTTTTATTAAGTGAACCCCGAAATAACGTGAATAATCTACATTTCTGTCAAAAAAAATTGAAACACGTTGATAAATTATTTAAAAACACGTTAGTGAAAAGCGTGTATTGAGATTATTATCATTCAACAGTCATTTAAACTCTGCGTTTTAAATAAACGAGTCATGTTAATATTTTTATAATTTATGTTATCAATGTAAATATTACGTAATAATAATTAATGAATTAATATCATTATTTAACGAACTACTCAATTCACTTCAAAAAATAACTTAACGATTAATAAACCATGAGTTTCGTTAAAAATCGAAACCAAAACAAACACATTTTTAAAAATCATAAACATTAATACAAATATATTTATAAATTTAATATTAAAAGTGAAAATGAATTTAAAAAGTTACTTGAGTTTATTAAAAGCCTATAACAAATCAAATTTAAAAGTATAATAAGTGTATATCATACTCAATTTTTTTTTCAGTGAGAGGTCTAACTCGACTCAGCCCTTCAGACCCCATAATTGCACCTAATTTGGTGTGTTACAAGAAAATAAGGAATTGAACAGGGCGATTGCTATATATCCATAAAACATTACCCTAATTTCTTTAACTTACGGGTCCTGTACTCCTGTAACAATTTGAAAATTCTAATATTCCTTGACTAACAAAGCCTGTGAATTAGTAAGGGTCTTCTGAAGCATTGATCTGTTTAACGTGAACATATGTTTATTCAATTATTACTAAATGGTGAAAAAATAATAGTTGATGGTTGATATAATCAAGGCAGCGATTCATTTAAACTTAATTTACTGTTGAAAAAAGTGAAACACAGTTGACCGAAAAAAGAATGTTCAGTTGGTTGACCGAAAAGAATGTTCAGTTGATAAATTAACGGGGCTGGGAAAGTCAAAACAAAATAAACTCAGAAGAATATTACCATACAAAATTTACCGAAATACTTTTTCAAAAGATATCATAAAAGTTGAAGATATTTTTTTGACCATTATTTAAAAAATTTTTACTTCTCAAAAGATAGTTTTTCATCCTCTTGATATAACAAATATTCTTATATCAATCTTATTAATGTTAATAAATCATATTTAATCATCCCAACTTTTTCCTCACATTTTTTTTTTTTTGTTTTTTAGCAAACAGGTTGAACAGAGGTGAAAAAATTGGAACAAAAGTATATAATATATAAATAAAACCGTTCCACACTAGCATGAGCATTTTACTCATATAAATTGATCCTTGAGGTTGGATGACTTGGGACCTTTTATTTTTTCATTTAACTAATTTAATAAATGGAAAGTACAATAAAAGTCGAGAGTTATCATTAGTATTTGACTGAAACACTGAAACAAATTAAAAATATGGTAGCAGGCGATTTTTCTTCACCAAACGAATTGACTGCAATAGAAATCCTCCACACCTAAACCATTTTAGAATCAATTAAAAAAGACTTTGCGTCCATAAAAATTCAAGAGTTGTAAATTATAAAGTCTTATTTAATCGAAAACAACTCACTGAAAAAAACATGAACATCCAAAAAAACAGTGAGGGGTGGAAGACAAGTCACAAGGTTCCACAAAAGAATCATTCCATGTTCACAAATGTTTTTGACCCAAATTCCCACTACCAATGACCAATTACATTTTTCTCCCTCTATTCAGGTCAATCTTACACTTTATCCAACTGATGAAATACGAATTAAATGAAAATTCAGAAATAAGAACAGACGAAACAGAAATTACGCAGAGAATGGAAGATAAGTCAACTATGGCTAATACGAGTTAACATTACTTGATGCATAAAAAATATCATAAACATTACATAAACAGTCCCCATCTGATCAGAGCTATTTTTAATTTCTTTTTCCCTACTCCAGAAAGGGAAAAAGACAGAAATATACGGGATCAAGAAGAACAAAAAAGAAAAAACTAGTTATCAGAAAGTAAGAAGAGATAGTAGACTAGGTCAGATGAAACTGTTGTACGATAACTTTCTAAACAAAGATTTTATGATCTTCAAACACCCGGTTTTCATTCATCGTCGTCTTCATCGTCCTACAATTTACCAGCAGCAATTAACAATTAATCAATTGAATATATACAAAAAATTAAGTAAAAGGTTGAAGATGAGAGATATAGATTACATCTATACGCTGCCGTCTTCATCGTCATCAGCATCTTCGTCATCGTTGACTTCAGACCTTGACTTGTCTGATTCATCCTCCGCTCAGCACCCTCGCTCTGTTGCAAAAAAAAAATTAAAATTAATACACGGAATGAAATTGATAAGTTTGGGATTTTGGAAGATGAAATTGACGAATAAATTATAAACGAAAGGAATTTACAAGCTTTTTTGTTGTGAGCCTGAAAGGTTCTTCTCGTATTCTACTTTCCTCTTCTCTGATTTTTGCGGTAGGGGCTTTTTCTAGAAACAGATAAAAATGAATTTCGTAGAACAAACCTTCAATTTGATTAACTTAAATAATTCAGTTTTCCAGAATGGATTAGAATGCATACATCAGCAGATGAGGATTTCCACTTCTCTACCGCCTGCCTTTCCGACCTGCTTGAAAATTGTAACAGGATATCGATCAAAAACGGAATATATAAATCCTGAATTTTGGATCTATCGATTAAGAAATAACCACTTACGGCGGATACAGATTTGTTGTTAGGGTGCTTCTCCATATAGAGTCTTTAAAATCCTCACAGATTATACAAATAAACTCAAAAAAAAATTAAACAAACGCAAACGATATGGAATTCAAGTAAATTGAAACAAAAAAAGGGAAAAATCGCATACATGAAGACGAAGAAAAGCATAGCAGGCCTCTTCGGTTTGTTCGGATCCTTAACCTTTTCCCCTTCTTCCACAGCAGGCTTTTTCCGCGGCAGGCGCTCCTTTCTTCACCGAAAGCCTAATCCAAATCCCCAAAACATTAAAAAAAATCAACAAAATTACACACACACAAAAACACAAATCACAGATCTAAACCAAAAAACAAATAAAAACAGCCTAGCCTCAGCTTTCTTTAAAACAGGCCTGGGTCTGCCTCCTTTCATGTCTCTCACCTGCAAAAAAACGACGCAAACTCGGTCAGAATCGTCGAGAATCTGGGCGACTCAGTAAGTCGCGAGGCAACACGATAGCCGGAACTCACCTAATAATGGAATCCTAGAGAGAGAGTGGTAAAGAGAGAGTAATACGAAGCGATATGGCAGCGTTCGGAAGTGTGAAATTGGTATATGTGAAAGGGGAGGGATAAAGAGGGTCTGAAAGGAAAGAGCCTCAAAAATTCTTCAAAATTCACACAAACCAAATTGAATCCGGGTTTGGGCAGGTTTTAAATTATCCCTACCGCGTCATCGATCGCGTCGATGTGATCCGACCGCTCTGATTGGCTGGATTGTTGATACTGACGCCCTTCTCTTGGCTCTGTGTTTGTTTATTAGGGGTTTGGGCCGTTGGATTGGGTGCGGGAGGTACAGTAGGGGTACGTGGCGTGATCTTGACGAATTGGGGGGAGTTTAGTGAGCTGATGGCGGAATGACGGTTTTATTCTTTGTTATTGACGGTTTTGGGGGCGCTGAGGGGGAAGTCGCTGTGGCCCTTTATTAAACAAATATCGATATACTTGATATGATTGAGATACGCTGTGTGAGCTGTAAGGTTGTTTTGGTAATTTAATACGTTAGGCATCTAGACATTATGTACGTTCATTTGAACCGGATATTTTATTTGTGAGTGCTTTTTATATGGAATGGTTTAAATTAATTTATGAACATAAATAATTTAAATACAATTGGAGTGCAATAATTTAGATTTAATAAACTTTTTTGAAGTTTTATTTGAATTATTATATAAAAATACATATTGATAAATAATTTGTTTTAATGAAATTATTAATTAGTATTTTAGATTTAAAAATAATAATTAATTCGTTGATATACAATAAAAAAAATTATTTCTGTGAAAATAATTGAATTTATAAAGATTTTTTTAATATCTGCGTAATTTTTCAGCAAAAATAATTTTATCTATTAAATAATTTTGGTATGCTTTTGCCTACAAAATTTTCGATAATATAAACGTTTTTTAATTTCGCTAGGTAATTTTTGTTTATGAAAATATAATTCATGGTAAATTTTTGTAGGATATTTTGGCTTACAAATATATAATTATCTGTATAAATAAAATTGTTTTTAAGAAATTTGTTGTTTAGGTAATTTGTTTATACAATAAATTGTACGAAAATTATTTGTGTATGTAATGCACATGAAAATTACAAATTGTATAGAGCATTTCTTTCTTCAAGTAATTTGTTTGTCACATAAATTATTTGTGTAGGTAATGTTTTTTCATGAATTATTACCATATTAGTAAATGGCCAGGTACAATCATCGACTTTTTAAGAATAAAATATTTTTAAAAAAATTTTGTAGTCATTTAATAAAATTTAATTTAAGCGATTAATTGACATGAATGTAGATCTCTAAAGAGATGTGCTTGGGGGTAGAAGTCGTTTATGAGAAAAAGAAAACTGCTTGAAGAATGAGTGTCGTCCGTGTATAGAAAGGGGGATGGGTTTATTGATTGTCGTCCTAGATAAAGTGAGAGTGTTCCACGAATAAGCGTCACCTTGATATATGCTTGAAGCAATATAATTTTTTGAAATCTCGATTTTAGTGTAGTCTTTTACTCTAGTTATAAAGCATATTAAGTACAATTTCTCCGGGAATAGTATAGATAAAATTGAATAATTCTGATTTACTGGAATCAATGTGCGTGTAGATGTAGCAAAGTGGTTTCGAGCTTATTCAAAATATAAATATAAACTTTGAGAATGGTGGAGTCTCATTCGAGCACTATTATAGACACACACATAGATGATATTTTGGAACATTTTTTCTTATATATTTACATAAATACAATGATATTGGTTCAATTATGAATAATTGAAATATCTTCATATGTTACGAGCAGCGGCGGGCTAGAAGATTTCTTTACTATGACTACTTATCGAGCTTTTTTTTGCGAATTAACTGACCGAGATTAATAGTGTTTTTTGGATTTTGGAGATATATGCTTATGAAAAGAATTATTTTATTAATATCTCAATTTAATCTCCTCATGTGAGTTATGTCGTTCCAACACTCAGGCAATATATTATTTTATTATTAAAATACATACTTATTACTTTAGTGAAAAACACTCTTTCTCAATCTTAAAACTATTAAAATGATATTTATTTAGAACTACCAAGAGTATATACTAGTCTATCTTAAGATCCAAAAAAACAACTAATACGTACAATCATTTGCTTACCATTAAATCCATATGCTAAATTATTTGCATAGCGGACGACGCATTCATTAATATCCCTACCGAAAATGCTTTCTCATTGCAAATACCGAGTAAATCTGTATCCATTAAAATGTATATATGTATGTGATCATCTCTTTATCCATATTATGATGAATTTTTTGCAATTTCTTGTTTGATGTTTATTTCAGAATTAGAGGAAAACTACCCTGATTACCCGAGTGCTGGAAGCTCTTA